>OX235273.1:89880243-90145916 GCA_944472155.2 Trichobilharzia szidati
ACACTACATGATTGGAGGAAATACATTGAAAGCCTCGAACTAAGATTTCACGCCCAACAGAACTCAACTACTACGTAATTCTGCATAATTATTATTACTATCATCAGACTAAGTTCAAGGCTTCCTGTTGATCGCCTACAACCATATAATAAATGAAAACCTATCAGATGTTTAAATTCAGATAATATCAGTCTAAAATTGTGTCATAGTATAATGAGTTTCCTTGCATTATATGAACTTGGTTAACCTTGTTAGAATAAATCCAGTGAGTGAAAGCATTCACTGCACTGTTAAGTTAATTAGAATCGCAAATAAAACTTAAAACGTTGCAGCATTTGAAGCCTGAGAATTACTGAATCTGCACTTTATCAGCTGACATACGGAACTCAACTGTTAACCAGGTCTTATTACAACCTCTAATAACAGAAATTCTTTCGTTTCAACTGTTGTCAATAAACTCCTAAACACCACATTATATTACGTTCTTTGGGTACAAGCTGTATTTATACATTCCACCGCCACTTGTTTTCTCTGCAAGACGTATCCGACTCATTCACCCTTGTATCTTATGCTGCTGTGAAAAAAATTTGTTTTCCTAAATTTTCAATTTTTAAACCATCTTACGTATACCTGTATGTACTCAAAGACTTCTCTGTCTTCTATTCCTGTTCCTGATATCACCATTCACCATACTGGATAAAATTCATTCTAAACATTCATTCATTCTTGACAACAATATTTGGGATAACTGACGGTCAATTTGGTGCTACATTTACCATCATCTACAAAAGTTTTGAACTGTAGCCCAGTGATCATAATAATAATAATAATTTACTTCATTCCAAAAACAGTACTTATAATACAGAATGGAATTCTCAGCACTTGTCACAATATTGCATCTGATTTACTCAAAATATTTGTAAAATTAAAACAAAATTAATCGGAGGAATTTGTCCACATTTACGACATAATTATTAGATATAATAATAATAGTGAGTTTGTTTCAGACGGTATTGTCGATTCAGTTTGGAAACTTTAGCATGTTATAGATTATTGGGTCTAATGTTCTGTTGATATAGTATAGTGAGTGGAAATACAAAATTAACAGTTGTAATACAGCTTAAAATTATGTCCACACTTATGAAATGTTCTCCTTTCTTTGTTACTATTATATTGTTGCTCATATATTCTATTACAGACTAATTTTATATATCATATCCTGTGGTGCATTGTTTAAATATGTGAATGCAATGCTGTTCTTTTTTTATTTCTTTTATTTCTCTTTTTCTTTTTGTTGTTGTTGCTTTATATTTCTAAATCCTTATAAAATTTATGAGGTAATTAGATGCAATATTGTAATGAACGCTGAAAATTCCATACCTGTACCACAAATACTGTTTGGAATAAAGCCAGTATTATTATTATTATAAAATAAACAAAGCGAAAAAATTGAGAGGATTACAAATATAAGAAATACAATAACAATAAAGAATGATGCTTTAAGGGTAAAGGAAATGGTTTATTTAGTAGTGCAAAGAAGGTTAGTTAGTTCATGTCTGACACTATTTGCATCACACAAAGTACGTGCTAAATATGTTATAGTGGAATTTTTATACTTAGACGTACGTGCACAAATTCTTCTGAAAAGACTTCTTGTTTTACCTGAGGAGACACAAGGTTGGAGCTGCGGGTAGAGTGGGTGCTGAGAGTCTGACAAAATTCCTTTAGCGAATTTGTTGCATGACATCAAGTGAGTATCAGTGACAATGTCAACGATATGGCCCAATGGGATACCACTCGTCCTACTGACAGTCTTCAGAGTTCTACGAAGTATGACATAGTCACTTTTAAGCAATCCAGGAAAGAATAAGGGTGAACAGTAAAGAAGAATAGGTAAAATACACGAGTTGATAAACTGTAAGAGAAGTGGTTGGGTTATGCCTGAATGCCCTAACTTCTTAATGTAAAAAGTCAAACGAAATATTCTTTTAGAAATCGCTAAGACATGGGAGGACCAGGATAGGTCAGAAGAGAGAATTAAACCAAGATACTTAACTTCAGACTTGGTTTCTATATCAGTATCATCGATTTTGCAAGGGTCATAGGAACCAACGGCTTCAATCAAGTTTCGTTTACATCGGAAACTGAAATTAACAGTCTGACATTTGGAAGGATTAAGTTTAATGTCGTTAGACGAAGACCATTTGCTAATTCCTGATAGAAAGTTGTTAATCTTAATCCAGTCAAGCTGAGAGTTAACAGACATTGAAATAGTTAGATCATCGGCATATTTAACAAAGTTCATTTCATCAGAGTGAGACAAGTCATGCAAGAAGAAAGAAAACAGAAAAGGAGAAAGGACAGCGCCTTGAGGGACACCAGCCTCAGTAAGAAATGAAGTGGACGTCTTTCCCTGACATACAATGTATTGCTTTCTTCCTGAGAAATAAGAATGGAGCCATTTGACACCCCAACAGTCAGTTTGAGTTACAGCAAGCTTGTTTAGTAAAATGTCCAATTTACAAACACTTCACTGGTATAGAGCGCATAAATACCTTGATTCTTTCGAGTATATAGAAATCAGTATTATTAACACCAATTTTCCTTTAAGTAATATGGGCATATAACCGCAGAGTCTGAAGAAGCTATCAAAAAGAATGTTCTGTATTTATTAGTTAGTGTTTTGATTAAGTTTTAAAGCAGAAGTCGTCACAAACCAACACTTGAGAAAAAGCCATTGAAATCAAACAGTAAGTAATGCATTTATTATCTAAGTTCCTGAAACTCCTCAACAATGAACACCCTTGTCATTATGAATGACTAAATCCTAGACATCAGGTTTTCGGGACGAGCACATTACCATTCAACCTCTAGATTTCTATACTATTTTCCGTAGCATCTGGTTCCGACCAATTTGTGACATAGCAATACACTCTCGAACTAATTATGATTCGTACAAAACTTCGCCTTAAAACTAACCAAATGACTGTCATTCAATTGATTTTTATCTTTCTAACCATAAATTAAAAGTAAAAAATTATTTTAGAATGAATACAACAGAACATGATTTAGTATGAAGGAGTAGAATGCCTAATCTTATAGATTTCGTCTGCATAAATGACCTGATATGTCGGCATATTCTAGCCTTCTGCCGAAATACTCATTAGCCATGTGTTCATATTTTCAACCAGGTAAGTCTTATTGACTGTCTTTACGCGATGGGGGTGATCTAACGCAGTGATTCGCTCATTATCACCAACTTGTTGATGTTGCTTTTCTCACATACAAACTACCTTATTTTGTTCTTCTTGCGTTTACGTTTTTTGGTATCTTTGCTCTCATTAGACATTCGTTATTGTTATTAATCCCAGTCTATCCATACAGTTTTAAGTCGCTATTTAGTTGGCTACAGAAATTTAGCCTCTACTGTGATATCTAATATGGCTATTATGACACTGAGTGTTGTGTTCAAGCTTGCCCGCTCCAGCGTTCCCACACTCATGTCGAGAACCACAGAAAGCCTCACTGTTGTTGTCTGCTGCGTCCTACATACAAGATTTCAGCGAAGCGCTTCTAATAGCTCCTCTATCTGCAAGCTCAAACGGTGTGTGAGGCATTGGCGTCCTAAATAGCAGGTGTCATTATCATACCAAGTAATAGAGTCGAAAATTTAATACTTCAGTTGATCCGAATTAACAGTCATTTATATGCATTCAATCTAGAAATTTATATAAGAGAAAAAGAATAAACCGACCTGATAAGCACTGAACTTGGCTGTCTCAACCTACGTACCGACTGACTGAATGTCGAAGGCGATTAAAGATTAGTTGAGTAATCAGATGAAAGAGCTGATTAATCAAGAGTGTTCGAAAGATACTGTAGTGCTAGCTGGGGATCGGAATTTCCAGGTTGGGCGCTTATCACAACCTATTTCCAACCAGAGCCGAATTCCCATACGGTCATTACTGTAAAGCTACCCAGCATCTTCATTCCTGTGTCTAGACTGAAATATTGCTATCAGTTACCGATGGTGTGGATGCACAGAAAATTTTCTGAATCTCATTCATGTTTAAGCGTATATTAGGTTTCTGTTGTGTTTTGCACCTGGTAGTACATGTGAGTATCAGACCAAGCTAGATTGAGGACTGGCTATTAACTAACTACACAGAGTACAGACGAACACCAGCTGCTAATTTGTGAGGCATATGGAAGGTACTCTAGTTAGCAACATTAAATGGCCTGTGAAACAATTGGCGGACAGCTTTCGAAAATAGTTCAGCGAGCCCAAAACGGCAGTGTTAAAAGCTCTTAGCCACAGTGCTTTGCACCTGGTTACCACCGATTGCAGTAAAAGTTTGAAAGTAACCCTAAATACTGAAACGTCACAAGGGACCCTAACCAGAAAGCTTGGGCCCGGGTATTTCTTAATGTGTTGGTGGGAGCATAGAGTAATAAATATGATTCCGAATATGATAGTATAATATATCCACGTTTTCACGTTCCACGATGTGCTAACGCTGTACATGGAAAAATAGTAACAGCGTTGTACTGAGAAGCACAAGTGAAAACTTGAAAAGATATATTGTTTACAAGATCAAATTTCGAAAATCGCGAGGCGAACCAAAAGCTGTATAAGTGAGTTATATATATATATATATATATATATAGAGAGAGAGAGAGAGAGAAAACTATTGTTCAATAATACAATAGCAAATATGCAACAAGTATATGTAAAATCAGTTTGTGTAAATGCATAAGATGTGCATATGAATTAGTTTTATAAGCGTACACTTAGACTTAATATCAGGGAGCTACAGGAGTCTAGTCGGGAAAGTGATTGGATTGTTAAGAAAGTATGGGAGAATAAAAGTATTCAATTACTGGGGAATGTGGCCACTGTTATCTCCATCACTCTCATGATGATCACAAGAATATTAGTTTTTTACCAGCTGCAGCTGCATTACTGGCTGCTGTCGTATTACCTAGGCTTTCTTAAACTAGTGAAAAACTGAGTTGTAAAAAGCAAGCTGAATTTCGTTTATGCAGCGGATAACAGCCTTTCTCAGTTGCTAGAACACCGGCATATATATATCTCAGGCTAACAATAGTTGTAGATCTTGATATTAGGGATTTTCTCTATTTAGCTGGTAGGACTAATCTCCTGAACTATCGTTTAGCTGGAGGTTTATCTCAGAAGTTTACCAACATCCCCAAAGTCCTGAAGAAAAGCACCTTGGGCATAATCAGGGTACACATTTGTTCCCAACTAGCATTGGAATGATATAAGCTTGTCTTTTGCTGTTCCATCGATAGGATATTGAAGGATGTGTGTGTTAGTGATGTGAATGCTCATCTGGATGTACTTAGTAAATCTGTATCCTGTTTAATCCTGTTATCCCTCAATTATTTTATCCATATTTTTCTTGAAGTTTCGTTTTTATCAACTCTTGCTGAACCTATTGTACCAATTTTGAAATTTAAACAATATAATCGTTGTTTGACCTTTTTCAAAATGCAGTAGAGCTTTGATTTAATAAATAGGTACTGAAGGAGAAATGTGAGAGTTGTTAAATACTTTTTGCAAGCACACATACTGGGTAAATTTCGTGTTCGAGTAATCATATCAATCAGCAATATATTTCCTTTCAAGGTATTCATGAGCCTTCAAAAATTTCAACCTAACTCACTATCAATATCAGAATATTTATTGCCAAGCTACTCAAGAATTATTTAACCACTTGTAGGTTTACATGGAGTGCATGAGAAAAGCTACAATGAGCAAATGATCTAGTTAAAATGTAATAAGAGATGGCAACTTTCTCATAGGGAGTAGAAAGAAGAATAAGGACAAGGAAAAATTCAAATCGGAGTATAAAATACTTCCACATTGGGCAACTGATCTAATTTTGTTGAAAATTAGAACTGGTTTCAGACTATAGAAAAGAAGTTTATGACATCAAGATAATCGGCTGATGAAGCCCAATATTTCCGCTTTTCAGAGGTGAATTCTTCTATTTCTACAGTTTTTAAGTGTAAACGATGCTGTTATAAAATGCTGATACTTTGAATTATCACACTTATTAATATGGTCATATTTCTAATCTTTATGAACTCAAAAATTAGTTTCTCTATAATGACCTGCTATTATAATCATCATTCATATTCATATGGAGAAAAATGTGCTGGGTATTTTTCGACTTTCATGTTAAAAGTATGTCATAGCAAATAATCATTCAGTCGGTTAATAAAGGATTATTTGATTCATTAAATACAAGAATGAAGTAAAAATTCTCCTAGAAAAAAGTTATTAGGTGGTGGTGACCGGAATTTCCTGGGTTCGAACTCCAGTGAGTGCGTACTGATGGAGAGTCCCAAGCTGGGACGAAACGGCTGTCTGATACTCCCAGGTGTCCTGGTGGTTCCCTAACGGATGTCAGCTCACAATGAAATTCTGTAACTAATCAAATCCCTACAAACCAACACTTGAAGATGGTATTTAGTTATTAAGTGGAACATTTAATTGCACACATGCGTTCAATTCGGTCGACCTTGTACCCCTTGTTATTATCTTCATTAATAACAGTTAGCACCATACTGCTGACATGCAGACTAAAAAAGTTAGTGCACATCATGCTGTTTTATACCGAGCGCTAAATACACTAAATATTCTTTTGGTAATTTTATGTTGAAACTGATGATTCTGAAAACCCCTGTGCATTCTAATGACAAATCAAAATTTGATAGATAAACTGTAAACTATAGGTATAAGTTGTAAAGAAGTAAGCAACTCCAGTTCATTTCTGAAAAGTCAATAAAAGTGAAATACCTCGGGTGAATATTTCTTATTCCTACAATTCAGTTTATTAGTGAAAAATTAACTGCTTAGTTTTAACTATTAAGCTTCAACCCTTGAATTTTATCTTTAACAGATAACTGAAAGTGGTGTGCCTCAAGGTGCAGTATTTTCTCCATTTCTTTTCTCTTTCTTTGTGCATGACCTTCCGAACTCACCCAAAGTTAACTTCACTAAGTATGCTGATGATCTGACCGTTTCTGTCCCTGTAGTTTCCACATCGGATTGTTCCCATATGAATGGCTTCTTAGCTGAAGTTAAGGATTGGTCTGGCTCAAATGGTCTTAAACTAAATCCAACTAAATGTAATACTGTTGATTTCAGCTTGAGAAGTGAAAAATACATGCATGGATTGATCCAATCTCATGATTTTTGTAATATTGATGGTAACATGATAGAGAGTAAGTCGAGTGTTCCTTATCTTGGCATAAGTTTCTCTTCAAACCTTTGCTGGTCGTCTCATATTCTTATAGTTTCTAAAAAGATTTTGTCTGACTTATTACATAAAGAAGTTGAGGCACTCAG
Organism: Trichobilharzia szidati; assembly: GCA_944472155.2. NCBI lineage: Eukaryota > Metazoa > Platyhelminthes > Trematoda > Strigeidida > Schistosomatidae > Trichobilharzia > Trichobilharzia szidati. The sequence continues at coordinate 89,887,622 of OX235273.1, forward strand.
GTATAACCCAATCTCTTCTCATACAACTTATTAATTCATGTGTTTTGCCCATCATTCTTTATTGTTCTCCACTATTCTTCCCTGGGCTACTCAAGAAAGACCATATAATACTATGAAGAACATTGACTCAACTAACTGACACTGTTGTCAATAGGCATATGAATTCTTGTAAACACTTAGCTAAAGTTATCTTGTCTGATAGTGAACATCCTCTTTATTCACAAGTGTTTCCTTGTATCTCTTCGGCTAAGATTAGAAGAAATTCCATAAACATTTATGCTCGTACTACAAAATATAAAAATTCGGCCGTACCATATTTGGCACGAGTATTGTGTGAAGAGACGAATATCAGAAAAGAACTTTTACAACTTTTAAATCATTAACTAAACTATAAATGTAATGATGCATATTATTGCATGTGTGATTTGTTACATTATTTATTTATCATTCACTATGACCTAGCAATGGTGTGATTTTGTTGGGGTTTTATTTTTTCCTATTAACTATCAATATTTTAACATTTTATACATTTATATAATTATAAACAGAGCTAAACCATTGCAATATGTAAAAGAAACGCTGAAAATTCCATGCTGTAAATTATTATTGTTGTGGAATAAAGTGATTATTATTATAATATTATTATTATTAAATATAAAGGACTCATAAAGTTTAATGTCTTGTTACAAAAATCATCAAAATATTAACTGTTTTTCGATTGGTCATCACTTCCTTTCATGGGCAGAGAAACCATAGAGTGCTCTTTTATATTGACGTATAGAAAAAGTCACTGAAGACGAATAGGGTTTTAGGAAGACGAGATATAAGTGTACGCAAGGCAATTAGTAATTGAAATGATCTTCAACATGACAATTAATCCAATTTCTCTTATATCAATATTTATTTGTGTTTATATATGTTATATGTTATAAGCAAGGATGCACGAGTCAGTGTCCTTCTTTTTGAAATTGTCCACGCTTTCTAGAAGTTCAAAGCATGAAACTATTAACAGGATGCCTATTTCAAGTGTTTTGAAAAACTCAATCTCAGCACTCCATATAAATCCTCTAAGGTCTTATTTATCACTATTATTAATTTATTTTAAGAATTCTGTGATTTCCTTGGTATCATGTAATAATGTTATACATGAATATCAACTACAAATATTTCGACCAGTTGATTTGATTGCTTTGAACTCAATCTTGTCTAAATTTGAATTGAATACTCAGAAGAAGAGTTCATAGGTTAAATGAAACGATTATCCAGTAATCAACAGATTTTGATAGTTTCTTAACTGTGAAAGAAAAGGCATTCAACGAAGTGTTAATCATTTCGGAGATATCATTCTCAAGCTGTACAATCGCATATTTTTTATTATTTTTTTATTATAGCTTGATTCCACACAGTATTTTTGGTACAAGTATGGAATTTTCAGCATGTGATATCGGTAGCCCAAATTTTGCAGGCCGACCAATTGATATCAGGTGTGCGTCGGTAGGGGATCGAACCCCGGACCATGTGCATGGTCGGCGAGAGTCCTAACCGCTGTGCCACCACGTATAGTAAATGATCTCAGCAACAAAAAGAATACTTCCAAACATGTATCGTTAGAATTATAAATTTTAGATAGCAAACTACGTAATATGAGAAGAGATAGTCGGGTAGTATCCATAATAAAGTTAGAATTAAATAAGGAAATAGAGTGACGTAATTCAGTAGAATTCAACTAAAATTGAACAGTAGTCAAGTTAACAACAGGGGTAATAACGGGTAGCAATTTAGTACGAGGTATCAGGTGTTAAGACACATCACACTCAGTTTCTTATGTTCATCCTTGATGTAACCTACGACATAAGCACGAGACTACGTGTCTTTCACTATCATTTTTGATAAATTTAATGAACGATCCTTAAATTTGAAGTAATCATGATTTTAAAAAAATTATATTTGTAAAATCTCAGCGAAATTGAAATGATTAATTCCAACGTTTCGTTCGACAATCTGGTCCGAACTTCTTCAGGGAAATTAATCGAAATTAACATAACAGAGGTTTATATGTAAAAGGAACAACTCTTGTTTTTAAACTTTGTCCAATCATGAGTCATGCAACAGGCATCAACATGTAAAATAAATAAATAAATAAAATTGTATGTTTATATATAAAAGTACATCTCTTGTTTTAAATTGTTTGTCGTCTCATATGAATCAAGAAACAGCTGTCAATAGGTATAATAAACAAAACAAAACATTTTTACAAACTGTGGTCAAAATTTGACCTCAGACTTTCAAAATTCGTCTACTGTTAAAGTATAATTATATTTCTACTGTTGTTAAAATATATGTGTAAATGCAGTATACAATAGTGTGTGTGTGTGTGCAACTATCCGGTCAAATCTTGATCACAGTTCATATGAATAATCATGATTCTATCAAAGTCTTTTTGCACTAAACTGTGTCAAACTGGAAATAGTTCTTTTAATAACACAGTCATAACGCAGTCAACATATCAACCAACTTGACTTCAAACTAAACTTCTTGCATTTTTCATGATTCTCGTCGCTACTTTTGTTACACCTAACTGTGAAATCTTTGAAGAGATGAAGATAAGCAGACTTAACGATGAATAACACCATCAACATCCACTGGTAATTATAAATACATACTTCAAATTGAAGTATACGCTGAAGATGTCGTCTAGTAAAACAATGAGAGCTTCGCAACTAAACCATCCAGCTCAGAGAACACAACACAGCTACGAACCTTTTCCATTATATCTACATTTAACCGTCTTTTTGTTCAAAGCTCAATCATCAGTCTTTATTAAACATATGGCTTAGATTTTCAAGAGTTGGTTTGGAGGAATTTCACAACTTTAACGGCAGTTACAGAACCATGGAAAACGAGGAGACACTGGATGGCTGATTTGTTCCAGTTAAGGTGAGCACTGATGATGACTCCCAAATAGATGCCGCCTACTATCTGGTTACCAAGTGTTCTTCGAGTGGTGTCGGTATGTGAAGAAATATACCTTGAAATAGCTTTATCATTATTAATTAAATATGCAACTTCTACAGGAATATTATTGATCTTATATCTATTCCGAAAATCTCAAGTACAAAACTGTTTTAAATGAATTCAGTCAAAGATAGTCTGTCCTACAGTCATGTCGATTGGTATTTTAGACCACTGAATCATAATTTGACGTTAACGACCTTTCTAATATCTATCTACAATTTAATAATGACTAAATTTCATGCAGTTAAATAGTGATTTAAGAAAATTTAGAGAGAAGAAACTCTAAACTTATGCTATTTATAAGAGTCACATTGTTGTATAGATGAATGATAATTCTAAGGTCATTCACTGAAAAAGCACTTTAACTGACTCAATTTCAACAGTTTGAAACTAATCACTTCACATAAAGTAAAATTTTCAGATTAAATGGATGCAAGGGCAAAGAAAATCAAACAGATTTACTAGCTTAACGTAAATTATCTTTATATGGATTGGTGACTTGAAGGCAAACAATGTCGTGTACCTAGTACTTACTGTTGTTACTAACTGAGTTCTATCAGTCATGTTCTCAGATTGGTTGCCGCTCATTGAGATGCACTTTCAATTGATGTTAGGCAATAGGAGACAATCAGCCCTGGACCCAGAGTCTGTGCTTATTGACACTAGTTAGCAAGGCGGATTGGCAACGCTGAAGGAGTTGATACTTCCTAGCATATTTATCCCAAAGATTATACATTGTTATTAGAAACGATAGATAACCTATGATATATTTAGTTTAACGGACGATTTGAAAGCTAAAGACTGAATTGTGTAGCACAGGTAAAATGGTTTGCATACGTTCCAGAGGGAAACAGAATTAAAATTTTAAAAAATTAAGATGATAGATAATATGATCAAATGAGGTGCTCCTGTTTAAGATGATACTATTTGCGCAGCAACTTTTCGTGACTTGCTGAGAACAGATACATACGTGGGTGACTATGAGTTTCTAATTTATTATTCAAATTAATTCTGAGATGTCAACTAAAGCACAATTAGCTTATAAGTTATTCTATAACCCTAGTTTTGCTATTATATACCCTTAATTTCGTATTGATATGAAGAACTGTGATCTATATCAAATCTTCTGACTTTGTGATTCCGTCATATACAAGCGGAACATCTAAGGTAGCACACACCTGAATTTCTGAAGCCTTCCAATTCCAGTGATCATCAAACATAAACATTTCATTCCTCGTTGGTCACGATTCATAGACCCATTATGTGGATTTAAAATGGACTTTTGGCATCTACAACTGAAGAAATCATTAAAATGAATAAATGGTTCTAACAAACTCAACTGCTTTATTTATTACAAGCTATTCAGAAATACATCAGCGTACATCTTATGAAAACAAAATGTATAACAGGCATATTTTTTTTGATTTCCACTAAACTCATTTGAAGACCAAAAATCTTTATCTGGAAAAACACTTTCGTCAAGTTACTGTAAGCCGATAAGAAAACTAGACTTGTCAACTATTTTTCAGCTACCCATTACTTTTATTACTATTTGATGAACTTAGTTAAACAGTCTACATCCAGGTTCTTCATTATGACACTGAGATATAACTCTCTATGTGTAGTCGTGAGATTGTTTTATAGTCTTTTCAATGAAAGATGTCCGTGTAAGCTATACCGGTGGATAAAATTTAATAGTTCACTGATATGAAATAAACTGCTGCGTGTTTTAGACGCCAATGAAAATCTAATTTCTCCCAGTTGGTTCAAAAGTTTTCCGTTAGTATTATTTTAACAATAAAGTAGAACACACTAAATGTAAGGCTCATAACATTTCACATCAAGAATTAATCCTTCCAAGCTCAGTATTACTTAATACACGACATGAGAGACGGAACTCAAATGCCTATGTTCCAGGACTTTCAGTTCCTTCACTTTTAATAGCCGCGTCTCATAGCCATAAAGAAAGACGCAGAGAACTGCTGTGTGGCGTGTATGCCCTTTGATAGACAGCTGAATATTGTGTCTACCCTAGAGATGAGGCTAATTGGTAAATGCCAGACGTGTCTTTTGTATCTATGCTGAGATTCGGTCAGCAATCATAGCTGATGCAACTTCCCAAATAAGTGAATTGATTAACCCACCAAATCACTTCACCCCCTGCCAATAAACTAGGAGTCGAACCACACCAGTCTTACAGCATCATCTTATATCTGATAAGGGCAAATCACATGTCAAATATACCAAGATTTGGGCGCAAAGTGATCAGAAGACTCCGAATTTTTGTCTGCATCTTCGGCCCGAAGTCCATAAGACAGTTCTCTGATAATAAGTCAATCTCTAATTGCAAAAGGTGATCAAAGGCACGTCCATCAGTGTATATGTAATTTCAAAACAGTAACTCGCTGTCGACGGAACCAAATGGAAAATGTTGGGCGCCCGTATTCTTATGTTTCACTAACTGATTTTCGCATGTTTGTTTCTCCTTAGTGCCGTCCAGTCTGCGCAGGACTATGGGACCCAGAATCTTAGATACTATGCTAATCAAGCTGATCGCTCTATGATTATCCAGGGGGGGATTGTCTTCTTTCTTATAAACTGGGATAGCCAATGATTTACACCAGTCCAAAGGGACTACTTTGGATTCCCACACATTACCGAATATCTTAGCTAAGCCACACTGCAGTTCATGACCACCATCCTTAAACACCTGTTTCTTTGCCTTGTTCCACATTAGCGAGAAATTTATTATCCTCAGTTACAGTTCAGTGACCAATATCTACAAGCATACAACTAGGTGTTGGATGCTTAGCAAATTCAGTGTGGGTGTAAGCCATTTCAATTTCTCACCAAAGCGATCCGTATAACATTCTAGTCGTCTTGCTGAACAAGTAGTTTAAGTACTGTTTTTCTCGGAAACCAACAACATTTACCACTATTTTTACAACAGACTGGATATGATGCGAGACTTCCTTAGGATGACTACTTCTGTCATCCTGAGATATGTGTTCAGTTATTTCTTCGTCAAAATAAAACCTGCGTTATCATCTTGAATTTCGAGGTTTAACGGTTTCCTAGCTGCCTGTTAAGTATGTAAGTTCAGTCGAGTGTATATACTTGGACAGACTAATATGAGAAATTTGTACAGACACTGAGCCCACCATTTGTGACAAGATTATTGTACTGAAACTGGGCGGTCAAATTGTGCGATCTGTAATCCATAGGGGAGAATGATACCAATACGATTAAACACTTTATTTTTTCCCAGTCAAATCAAGTAGATCCCTTTGTCGGTCAGAACAAAGAATTACAGAATCGCCTTAAAGATACAAATTGAATTCGATAACTTCAACTATGCAGACTTGTGTTGTCGAAAATAGGAAGCTGTGAATGCATATCTCTGAAAAGTATCAACTTAGTATGGTTTATGACGATATCCAACCTATGAAACTTTCAATCAATGCCAACACGCAAACAACTAAAGGCAGATATTCGATTTCACTCTAAAAATTATACTACGTATGCTTCATATAATTGTGGATACACATGCTGATTGTGAGATAGAAAACAGAACTAACTGAATGTTGAAAATGTCATGATCAATATAACATTCCATTGGGAGTAGAAAGAAACGATAAATTATTTTAAAGATAAGGTTAAACAAACTAAATCAGTGTTTCATAAGCATGCATAAAACACAGAAAGAGTATTAGAAAAATCCCAAATATCACTGTCATATATATATGTATATAGAAAAGTATTACATAAGGAAAGTTAGTTAACACTATCCTAAACGTCGGATCATCATTGTACTAATTGAAAGTAAAAGTAATAATAAGATAATATGAGGATATCTGAGAAGGAGCTGACTGTTCGGTTAACTGATAGACAAGTTGTATCATGTCTTAAAGATTTGTTCTACCTCAAGAAAATACACATCATTCACTCTCTTTTATATTATGTAATAGACGTACTCTGGCAAAGTCTCTAGCTAGTCTAGCATCACGAACATTGGCTGGTACATCAGATATTAAAAAGTGTATACACAATGCAGTAAAGATAAGACAGTGTTCAAATATTAGAAAAATGGTGCTAGTTGAAAGGGTAGTGAGTATTTCTAATCGATCAATTTCACAAATTAACAATCCAGCATTTGTCAACACAGACAGCCAAGCTTGTACACCTAATAACAGTAACCAAATAGACTGTCCCCTTAATAATAAATTTGATTTAGGACACTGCGTAACCCAAAAAAGTTTAAAAACATCAAAATGTACTTCAAAAAATGTGCATAATATAGCTAAGATTGTAATAAATAATGGTGATGTATACGCGAATAAGACAAGATAACCATGCTGTAAAACCATTTCTAAATAATCATCAAAGGATTCATAGACATCAGCGCATAATTCTCGTTCAACACGAATTTGATTATTGGTTGATACGTCAGTGGAACGTTTCAATAATCCAACCGCTTGCTTTTCTTTCCATGCACGAAATCGATAGAGTAGATATGGGATTATACATTCTAGTGTTAAACGTCTCACTGAATCTGTAGCAAACATTGTTAGTAATAGTGAACGTAAGGCCATACGATCAGCAAGTATGAAGCCTAAATATGCTAAACTCCCATAAGCATCAACTAATTCGAATAAGAAACGCTTTATAATTAATGCACGTTCATAGGCTTCATTAGTCTAAAAAAGAGTAGGACAAAAAAAAGACAAACAGAAATAAGTAAAACAGGAGTCTATTGAAATTGTGGATAAATAATATCTTTCGGCAAAAAGTTTCACTGTGTCGAGTAGTATTAAGATTTGGCCCGTCAGTTGAAACATTTGACCCTTTAACTTTGATTTACTCTTGAAGTTTAGGTGCCCAGGTAGTAAGCTAGGGGAGCTTCATAAGCAAAACACTTCAAGAAAATAAAAACAAAACACAAGACCTCAGTGGATAAGCTTACGCCAATACTGAAAAAGGTGTGGAAGGAAGAAAACGTACCTGTAGACTGTTTACGCAAGAAGTAGCAGGGTGTTATGCTCGTGCGCACCCAAATCAAAATATTAAGCCGCACTATCCTGAAAAGACTAAAAGATACCCTCGACGAAGGAATTCTTATAGAACTCCTTGGATTCAGGAAAAACAAGTTGTGCGCAGACCAGACTGCAACACTATACATCACCATAGAGAGAGGTTTCGTGTGCTCTTCGGGCTGCTTTCGCTAACTTACACCATCTCTGGCGTAGGCGTGACATCCGGCTGTCAACCAAGGGACGTGTATACTGCTCATCAGTTCGCTCCGTCCTTCTCTATGGCGGTGAGACGTGGCCATTGAGAGCGGAAGACATGAAGAGATTGTCCGTTTTTGACCACAGATGTTTACGATCTCTTTCTCACGTTAGGTGGCATAATAAGGTAAGTAATGTTGACGTTAGGCGTAGAGTGTTGGGCAGAGAGGGAAAACCAATCGACGAGGCTATGAAGTTACATAGATTGAGATGGTTAGGCCACGTGCTGCGCATGCCTGACCATCGTCTCCCCCGACGGGCATTACTAGCTGATATAGGTGCAGGCTGGAAAAGAGTAAGCGGTGGCCAAACAAAAACATGGCATCAATCCATGAAATCCCTGACAGTTAAACTGGGTCAGGTAGGGAGATGCAGACTTCCGGGTTGGGGCCCGCCCTCGGGACTCTAAGAATCAATGGCTGGAGACAATAGGTGACACGGCTCAAAATCGTTGTCAATGGCGCAGATGTATTCAGTCTCTTTAACCTTCATATTCCTTTCTACCATTACTCATTCTGTTTCAATCTTATACTTATCTAAATTCTATTGATTCTCTTCTCTCCTTTTCCCGTCTACCTTTGTGTGCTATTTGGAACGTGGCAACTCGAACTGCTGCACTTCGGTGCCAAGTTCTATGTTGAATCCAGACAGACAGACAGACATCACCATAGAACACAAGCTAGAACGGCAGACGACTCCGTACCTCAGCTTCTTCGACCGCTGAAAAAAGTCTTCGAAAGCAACAACTATGAAGCAATTTGGAAATCTCATCAACTCCAGGGAGTGTCGAAAGCGTCTACAAGCCTCAACAGATATGTGGTGATACCGCATGCCCAAGAATTAACAACGGAAAACCCACTGAAGAGTTTGAAGTGGAAACAGAAGTACGAAAAAGCTACATAATGTCACCGATGACCTTCATGATTATGGTAGACTGGATCATGCAATAGACTATAAGGAGTACGAATGGATGCATAAGCTGCGTCTACAAAAATACCCTAGAAGATCTGCACTTCACCGATGTATATCTCGTATGTAAATAAATCGACGGTTTACAAATGCAAACCAACAGATTGGCAGAAGGAACAGCGAAGACAGCAATTGCTGCTGAATCTAGTCCTGACATTAGGTGTTTCCCTATCTCACCGAAGCGAGGAAGATTAACAGTGAACATACTAATAAAAAGTCCCAAACTAAGACGAGAAATTTAATCAGTAGTTCTCAAAATAATATCGGTTTGTGACTATGGTACAAATTAAATGACCCAGTATTTGAAGTTAAGCATCACTAGAGGGGAAAGCCACCAACTTTAAGTACATAATGTAAATAACTCAGACATGACTTACGGAATGATTCTCCCACTCAGTTAAATGTTCAGCAATGACGCGAAAAATCATTTGATTCATAACAAAAATTATCAAAGAATGTAAAACTCCGGGAACATAAGGTAATATTCCATCGGCAGTTGAATCAAATATTGCACCAGGTTCTGCAAATTGACTCACGCATCCAATATGAAACCACGGTGATTTTTCTGCAACAATAAAACCCTAAAGTAATAAATTTAAACATTTTTTTTTTACAATTAGTATCGAAATGAGTGTTGTGTGTAACGGAGAACAAAGTAATATATTTAAAAGATATAATGGTGTGCGTCATAAAAGTCGATATTCCTGTATTACTTACTACGCCAACAGTGGTTGTTTCGGTCTAAAAAGCACTTTATTTGATATATTATAAAGAGAAAATTAATTCTATGAGAATGGAAAGTTTTACTGTAGTTTATTTACTTTTTACCAAAGTTTCAGTAATTCAAATAATGAATCCGGATTTTGTACAAATAAAAGAGTCAAATTTTAAAACCAATAAGACAATGTTTGATTGTATGGGGAAATACAGTCCACACAGATCAATGGAAGGGATTTCAAGGACTTAGCGTCTCAGTATACATTGAAGGTTGATACTGTCACGAACTAATATCAGTTGAAGAAAAATAGTTGTCCGTCAAGAATACCTAAAAATATCATCTGTTTTCTTAAAAATGTTCTGATAAGCATGACTGCAACAAACTTCAACTTTTCAGGAATCGCCTTTCTACCAGAAAAGTTAGTAGCTCAGAATCCAATGGCCCAGGACCAATTCTCCATGTACCGCGCTATGAGGCCTAATTATTAGGTGGATGATACTGATACTAACAGTTACTCAGATTGAAGTAGGTGGCGCGGGACTCAGACCCAAGGTCAGTTAGCTGAAAGTCGAGTACCTAAACCAGTGAGCTGCAAATTACGAGAAAACAACTAGTTGACTTATGGTTAACATATATTTGTTTCCTGACCTTTCAGAGTATTTCTGCACTGCACTTTGTCTCGTGTCAAAAGCAAGAGGATGGTACAGGACTAGTCTAAAACCACTCCTTGTCAAGGGAGGAAGTATAAATTGATCAAATGAGTTAGAGATTTCAATCATATGGAGCGCTGGATCAGTTGTAATACGGTGGTTGATGAAAAAGTATCAGCACTCATACAAATGATACGGCATTTTACCATTCTCGGTTCGTATTGAATTCATCATATCAAGTGGAGAAGTATGGTAAACCATTCTGAGGTTAATTATTTTTTTTACTGCTCCTTTACGTTCCCAGTGGAACATAGGGTTTCAAGCTAGAGGCTTGAAGTTTTATCAGCAGTGGTGTTTATTTTTACAGGATGGAGATGCTGGCTAGCCTCATGCCCAACCTTCCCTCTTTAACAGTCTTATTACTGGCTTAGCGAGGTAAAGGAGTGCATCGGCTGGGAATCGAACCCCGGACTACATGCGTGGTCGGCGAGCATTCTACCACTGTGCCACCGACGCACGAAGCTAATTGTAGTGTTTGCTAAAAAGAATTCAATCACTGGGTTTGTAAGGTTTCACTTATTAAGATGACTAGAAAATGTACTGTACATGTCAAACCACCGCAATTTTACCGGATATACGATTAGATTGAAAATTGTTAGTTATCAGACGAAGACATAATACATATCCATGAAGAGATTGACTGTTAGCGTCAGTTGCATGGGAATAGAGGTGCATGTTGCCTGGTATGGCTCAAAATCCCTTAGAATGATATGTGAGTATTCTGAACCACCTTACCAATCTTTATTAAATAATTCTTCTTTACCCACACACCCCTTAAAGTATCATTATATTCGGTTTTCTTCTTTTGTATTTCTTGCAGTGATGCGACATAAACTGACACCCATCTCTGCAAAGTCCTAAGTTGATTCGTCGGTCATTTAGCCAGTCTTAAAATTGAACCGATATCCTGCAAAACATTATCTAGTATTTAAGCATATAACAATATTTGCAACTATCACTCCTAAAACCTGAATTAATCTACACATTTCCGAAACAATAATTTAGAACTTAGATTCTGCATGATTATAGTCATCAATAAAAGAACAATAAATGATAGGCTTTCTTTCACTGGAAATCAGTAAACAATTTACCTGAAGGGTATAAAACAAACCTAGATCGCATCAGTAAACATTGTTTTTACCAAATACCGTCACATGATATATATGTGAGGACAGATGATTACAATACATCGATAAATACCTATCTTTGTTTAAGTTATTGCACATGATGTTGAATTAGTAGTAATAGTCAAGTGGTGTATGAGTTAATTTCTAGGATGGCAACATAGTTAATGTTAATTGCATAGCAGAAATAATGTAGTAGCTTAACCTCGAACATTCATAAAAACGGTGATAATTCGTATGAGGTATATACTCAGGACTTGATGATTTTAGGTTGAGTGCTAAACCACCTTCTAAGTATCACTGTATTTTAATGTATTTACTGAGGTTCAATGCGTCGGTGGCATAGCGCTTAGGACGCTCACCGACCATGCACATGGTCCGGGGTTCGATCCCCGGTCGACGCACTCCTTTACCTCGCTAAGCCAGAACTACAGCTGGTGAATAGGAAAGGTTGGGCATGAGGCTAGCAACCCCATCCTGTAAAATAAACACTCCTACAGAAACTTCAAGCCACTAGATTGAAGCCCTATGTTCCACTGGGTAACGTGAAGGATAAAAAAAGCTGAGGTTCAACCTGTGAGGAGTTTTAAGCATACTTTTACTTGGCAAATTGTGCTTATTTGTAGGGAGTGTTAAATTACCCTGCTGACTAAGTGACAAACATGAAAGTTAGTGTATCGTTCAGTGTGTCAGACATTATACACAATTATTTTGCAGGTTAATGAAATATATACGTAGAAAGAAGTTTATCATATACTACTAAACAGCATATAAGTAATAAAACACCAAAAAAGATTGAAGTCAGCAGTACAACCCCACAAAACACACTACGATCAATTTAAAAATGTTTTTCCAGTACCACACCTCATTTTACTTTACTTGTTTGGTTATTCTTAGGTAGGTATTTGGAATTTATGTCCAAATCTACTTATTCTTTGAATCTGTCCAATGCAAAACATCCAGAATTGCTATTTTAAGTGTTTTCGTCAAAATTAAACAGAGGGGTAATGTACTTAAGCAGTCATTCGTGAATAATAAGATGATATTTGACTAGACTTTAAAGCTTTACTTAAATCATATATGAATAATAATAATAATAATTTACTTTATTCTAAAAACAGTACTTGTGATACAGAATGGGATTTTCAGCATTATTCACAATATTGCATCTAATTTCCTCAAATTATCAATGAAATTAATCACACAGAAAATTTTTCTACATTTACAATAGGGGTAATATCAAAAAAAAACATGCAGCATATAAAATGGAAATAACAATAATGATAGCAGCGAAGGTAATGATAATAACACAAGTGGAAATTGCCATGGGCTTGTTTCACACAGTATTGTCGATGCAGTATACAAATCCTTGCATGATCAAAAATATTGAATATAATGTTCTCTTTACATGATATGGTGAGGGAAAAAACAAAGATTACAGCAGTCATAGAGATAAGTTGGTGTTTGCAGTTATGAAAGTGAGAACAAGAAGCAAAAGGACCATAAATATAATAGAAATAATAAAAGTAAAACTTGAAGGTATATAAAGATGGATGGAGGAGATTGTTTATTTACTAGATGAAAAAAGGTTAGTCAATTCTTGCCTGACGCTATTTTCATCACATAGAATACGTGCCAAGTATGGTATCATAGAATTTTTATACTTAGACGTGCGAGCATACAGTTTTCTGAAGTTACTTCTTGTTCTACCTGAGGAGATGCAAGGTGAAAGCTGAGGGTGAAGTGGATGCTCCAAGTCAGACAAAATCGCTTTAGCAAACTTACTGCACGAAGTCAAGTGCCTATCAACAACGACGTTAACTATGTAGTCCACTGGGACACCACTCATCCTACTGACAGTCTTCAGCATTCTACGAATTGTGACAAAGTCTTTTTTAAGCAAACCAGGAAAGAATAAGGATGAACAATAGAGAAGAATAGGTAGGATGCAAGAGTTTATGAACTGTAAGAGGAGGGGTTGAGTTATACCCGAGTGCCTTAACTTCTTAATGTAAAATGTCAGGCGGAATATTTTACTGGAGATCGCTGAGACATGGGAAGACCAGGAGAGATCAGAAGAGGTGTAGTGAAGAATAAGGAAAACAGTTAAATATATCGGAATTGAGTTTAACTTCAAACATATAAGCATTAGGAATGGTTTCATATATCTATGCCGCGAACGAGTTATCTCACTAAGAGATGCCTGAAAATGAACGTAATTTGTTGCTAATCTGTTTGTTGCTATAAAAGTATAAGAGCAGAAACTGCAGAAGACTTATATGATGGCTGTAATACATAACTTTACACAGGTGAATACTTTATTACACTTTCATTGGGTTACTTGTATGATTTGAAACTCAGCCTTACAGAAAATACCTATATGAGGTTACAAAACATTGTTATCCCCATTATTGGATATCTGTTCTATCAGTTGTAAAACGTACTATTAATGTTAATTTTTAATGCAGTGAATACAATACAACTATTCATCAGGAGATGGGACTATCTAGTTTCTGCTGTTCTGATAATATAGAAAACAAACTGAGCAGATAACTCCTTTTTCTCATCCCTTCAGTTCCGAGTGGAGCGTACGACTTGAAGCTTTGAGCTTTAAAGTTTAAGTAGCAGTTGTATTATCTTATTACAGTGTACGGTTTTTAACTTCAAATCCAACCTTCTGACTTTTACAGACTTCCTAAAAGCTACACAAGGTTTAAGAATGAGTCAGTCGGGAATCCCACCTGGACTTCTTTTGCGGCTAGGGAGCATTCTGCCATTGAAACACCGACGAACTAAGTAAATAATTAGGCAGTGTTAACTTTGTGGTGAGAGCTGTCTACTAGCCAAATTGGTAGACAGTAATTTACGTCAATATTTACGTTCCCAAGATTTGTCGTGAGAAAATGTGAACAAAGATTGATTCAAAACCGACCACAGTAGACTTTGCGTAGGCGGATGCAGTTAACATATAGAGGATTTGACATTCATGAAACAGTCACAAATAGATGAAAGATTAACTTTACGTGAGAAACAACCAATCGGAAGACTGTGTTTGTTTACTTAAATATCCATAGTAATGTACATGCAAATATATAAATATGCGTTGATTTCCTTAATAAATGATCTGTTGCCTGACTCTTGCCTTCTGTTGTTACAAATTCAGCAGAGAACTGTTAGAGTTTATGCCTACAAATACCAACCAATCGATTACTTCACCTACCTAATTCTGATTAATTTAAAATTACAATGAAGAATTCTGCTACAACTATTAGCCTGAGAATTATGTACATAAGACATATTTTTCAATCATATGACACGTAAACATGTTATAATGTAATGTGATTACATTGAGAATGAATGTCGGATAGATTTTAAAGTTTAGTCAATATAGTGAATAAACTGGATCATTTTGATGCTGACAATCTCTACAAAACCAGTTTTTTTCTCCATCTTCATTCACCCTCCCTGAATATAATAATACCTCTTTTTTCAATTGAACCAATACTAGATATAGACTGTTTTTAAACACTTGTTCTACAAACAATTAAATAAGTAATGTATTATAATAAAAAAAAGTAATATAATAATAATTATTATTATTATTCAGGATCAATTTCTCCCATATGAAATGCACACATATACATTACACATATATGGCTTGCAGTAGACAATTTAGATTGAATCTGCAGATATACATACTGAGAGGTTTTCGATTCCTTGAGAAAATCCTAATTCCAATTTATCGTATGATTCTAAGTAAAAATATCTCATGTCTTTTATAGATTGAGTGATAGATAGTATAACAATGAGACACTTAAACCTGTATCCACTGTTAAATAGAGCTTCATTTAGTGAAAAAAGAGAGAATTTATAATTTGTATTTTAATCAGGTTATCACAACATTATATATATGCATTCATCAAAGCTACAATGGATGGTAGAGACTTATAGATATTGCATTGCAGGCCTAGATTTGATTTTGTAGAGAAATATATATATATATATATATATATATCTCATTTGGCAGTCATGTTTCATAAAAACGCCCAGTTCATTCTATTTCAATACTATCTTTGACAAATCAAGTAGTAATTGAGGCAAGTGTGATTCATAGCCATATATACTGGATATAGTTTGTTACTGATGCAACTCTGGTGTCCTAAGTGAACTATTAATATATTAAGATATCACGTATTCATCATAACTGCCTTAGTTTACAACCAAATCGAAATATGTAGTGGTAATTCGAATTTTCTTGTTGTAACTTATCATAGAGGTTATATCACTTAACGTGGGTCGACTGAACAATGATTAAACTAAGCTTATTTATTAACCGTAGTGTAATCATTCAGAGTGATAAAGTTGTCTAATGACTTGAACTTTTATACTGAAGAAGAGCAGACTGGAAATATGTGATATGTAGACAGATAGACAAGGAATTTTCTTTCATGGTTATCTTCTCTCATGCATACGCCATTGACTATGCATACATCTTTTTATGGATGTCTCTCATGCCTCCGTCATTCGTATATTATATATATATATATCATTGTTCCCTTTTGTAGACATACTAATGGCTGATACTGAAACATATTTTCTGTCTCACATTGTTGTGTATTCTCGCCTAAATAGTGGAGCCTGAGGAGACAGGTAGCTGTCATATAGTATTGTTGGCGTAGTCAAGCGGTCTGTCTGACTGGATTCAACATAGAACTTGGCACCCAAGTGCAGCAGTTCGAGCTGCCACGTTCCAAATAGCACACAAAGGTAGACAAGAAAATGAGTGAAGAGAATCAATAGTTTTGACAGGTATAAGAGTGAAACAGAGTGAGTAATGGTAGAAAGGAATATGAAAGATTACAGACACTGAATACATCTGCACCATTGACAACGATTTTGAGCTATTTCACCTATTGTCTCCAGTCATTGATTCTTAGAGTCCCGAGGGCGGGCCCCAACCCGGAAGTCTGCATCTCCCTACCTGACTCAGTTTAACTGTCAAGCATTTGATGGATTGATGCCATGTTTTTGTTTGGCCACCACTTACTCTTTTCCAACCTGCACCTATATCAGCTAGTAATGCCCGTCGGGGGAGGCGATGGTTAGGCATGCGCAGCATGTGACCTAGCCATCTCAATCTATGTAACTTTATAGCCTCGTCGATTGGTTTTCCCTCTTTGCCCAACACTCTACGCCTAACGTCAACATTACTTAACTTATTATATCACCTAAGATGGGAAAGAGATCGTAAACATCTGTGGTCAAAAACAGACAATCTCTTCATGTCTTCAACCCGTATTGGCCATGTTTCAGAGCCATAGAGAAGGACGGAGCGAACTGCTGAGCAGTACACACGTCCCTTGTTTGATAGCCGGATGTCACGCCTACGCCAGAGATGGTGTAAGTTAGCGAAAGCAGCTCGAGCTTTTTGGATTCTTGCTGAGATTTCGTCACCAATCAATCCGTTGGTGCTGATACAACTTTCCAAATAGGTGAAGTGGTCAACATGTTCTATCACTTCACTCCCTATCACTAAGCTAGGAGTTGACGTAGTCCAGTCCTGTAGCAGCATCTTACATTTTACAGGGGCGAATCGCATGCCAAACATACGAAGATTGCTGCTCAAAGTGTTCAGAAGACTCTGATTTTTTGTCAGCATCCTCCCCTAACAGGACTATGTCATCTGCATATTCTAAGTCCATAAGACTATTCCCTGGTAACAAGTCGATTCCTAAGTCGTTAAGTTCAGTTAAGGATACTTCCATTAACATATCTATGATGAAGTTAAACAGAAATGGGGAAAGTGGACATCCTTGACGGACACCACTGGTTGTTATCAATTCAGATGACAATTCCCCATAAGCCCTTGCACGGCTACGTGAGTTTGAGTAGAGTGCAATGTACTTTCTTGGCACTCCCTTCATAGTCAAATATTGCCATAGTACCTTTCGATCCACGAAGTCGAAGGCCGCTTTTAAGTCAAGAAATATGGCGATTGTTGGACGCCGAAAGGTGTGTCTTTATTCTAGGATCTGTCGGAGAGTGAAGATATGATCTATGCACCCTCTACCTGGCCTAAAGCCCGCTTGATTTTCCCTCGTTTGTTCCTCCCGAGTTCTGCTTAGCCTGTGCATGATTACTGAGCCTAGGATTTTAAAAACTATGTTCGTTAGGCTGATCCCCCTAAGATTATCACATGAGGACTTGTCTCCCTTCTTGAATATCGGTATAAGAAGTGACTTACCCCAGTATGATGGAACCGACTCTGATTCCCAGACGTTACCTAGTACCTTAGTTAATCTACATACTAGTATGTCACCCCTACATTTAAACACCTCCGGAATAATTCCGTTGGGTCCTGCCGCTTTGCCTCGTTTCAAGCGGTATTCATGATCAGCGATTCTGTGTCCAGCTCGGTATCCCTATTCAACTCGACGTATTGGAAACATAAAACTGGTGAAACCATAACAATATCTCATTTCAAAAATTTGTGCAGCTGGAAGTGAAGTCTCAAGAAATAGGGACAAGGTTTTATAAAATTAAATATCCTTTAAAAAAGGTTGTATTTCAGCATACTGTGAGAAAAGTCACAGTAGTCATTCAAAAAGAAATGTAAGAAGGAAATGTCCAGTGCAGTAACAAATTAAACATTCATTTCCGTTCTGCATTTGAGTAGATAAACAGGTGTACTTCAATGAAAGAAGTAATGATAAGTAATCAGTCTTTAAGATAATGGTAAAATATTTCATATTTTATCGTGTCCATCTTCTCAACTTTGTCTTATCAACGTTCAGGGAAGTTGTTGAGGGAAATCGGTGATTCCACTGGTCAGATAACATACATATTTAACTTAAAGTACAAAAATCTTCGCTGGTACTGTTTCTTAATTATCCATATACAAGGTCTTAATGAAATATATCGAGTAATTACTTCATCTGATAATTTGTAAGCGACGTTTTACTTGGGCTTATCGTGGAAATTTATGACTAGGAGGTTACAAATAACTAGCATCGGCACTGCACTATATTCTAAACTGCTTAAGCAGATCTCTGTCAATACACATCTGTTGGATGTTAAGTTACAAGCAGGAGTTAAAATAAAAACTAGTCGATAAGAGAAGCGTCATCTTTCCATTATCAATGCCTTTACTGAAACGGGTGCGACAAATGACGGATAGTATTATCAACTGAGTGCTACAGACAGACAACCAAGTGCTAGGAATTCACATGAGTGAACATGTTAGGAGTCTATAATTAGTGACGAGATGTTTAGGTGGACATTGGAGACTAAGGATAAAATAGTAAGGATCGTCTTTTACATCTCTTCCCATCATTCTATCACTAAAAACAGACCGATATAATTCATGTGGTGACCATCGACCGTCATCACGTTTCAAAGAATTTGCTAAGAGTATGAAAAAACAACAGATGGGTTTTTTACGGGTTGTGAATGCATTCATTACACGCTCACTTTTCATCAGATGTCTAAGCGCCATGTTATTTACTGTAGGCCAATAACTGATTCACTACAAAGGATGAATTCATACAAAAGTAAAGAAATGAAAAGAAAGTAAGATAATCAGAAACGACTGTGAGAGAGGATAGTTTCGTGGAGAATAATGAGGATCTAATGAATCCAGGAGATTGAAAAGAGTAAATGCATCTGTATCATTGAGAACGATTTCCAGCCATATAGACAATAGTCCCCAACCATTGACTCTTACTATCTTGAGGACCCTAAATGCGCAAATCACACCTCCCTACGGTGGCTCAAACCAATAGTCAATGATTCCATATACTGGTGCCATGTTTTGCTCTAATTACCTCTAACTCTTTTCCAAACTAATATTACATCAGCTTATATTGGTCGACAAAGAGGGAGATGGTTCGACACACATGACCTAGTCAGCTCAATCGATGGGGCCTCACAATCTCATCAGATGACTTCCAGTCTTTACCTGGCATTATACCAAACTTCATTATTACAGACCATATTATACTAAACAACACCAGAAATTATCAAGGCGCCTCTTGACTAATAGACTCGAATACCGCCTTCACGTCAAGAAATATGATATAAAATGCCTCTGTTGTAAAGTATTGTTCCATCAGTAATTGAATAGCACTGTGTTACCATGTGGTATATCATATAAAATTATTCTACTATGGAAATATAGTGAGTGTTCGACAATTGTATAGAATAGCCTGTTGGGGGAAGATATCTGTGAAAGTGATGTCAACACTTTGCAAGTCTTCTAGGAAAGTGTCTTAGTTGTGAATAAGAGTATTTACCTAATTTCCTTTACTGTTTTAAACAACAAGTAAGTAAGTAAGTGGCAACTCGAACTGCTGCACCTCGGTGCCAAGTTCTATGTTGAATCCAAGGTAAGCTTATCTGAATTCATCACTACTCTTTGATTTTGGCGTCATGGATAATTCGGAAACAACTTTAAAGGAGTTGAGTTTCAATAGTAGGATATTTTATGTTAAATAACTTATGATACAGCCTAACTACACTTTCCTTAATGTAATTACTATTGTAAAATACTTGTTCAACAAGAAGAAAACTCACAAAAAGATTCAACTAGGAAAGAACACCTGAAAACTTACACTAGGCTGTAGGACCTATGGCTGTAGGCACGTAATACACAAGACACATTTCCCTATATCTATGACCCAGTGACCAAATTATTGAATCAAACTGAACTCCACTAGCATTATAAATATGCAAACTGGTAATCGCAACAGTAAAACAATGCATTACACACTAACTGATATCGATTATATAATGACAGTTGGAACCATTGTGTGGGTGAATGTAAATAAATTTAAACTAAGATCATAGAGATGCAATCACTATTAAATTCACTCCCCTTCTCTACTGACAACAAGTGACACTCATAAAATAACTAATTACCATATAATTTGCATATATATATATATATATAATATAATATATATACATATATATATGCTTAGCGACTCATCAACCCTTTTTTGTTGCATGTGAAGCTAAGAGGTTTTACATTCCATTTCTTCTTTTAGAATGTAGTGATATCTTCTTAACTGGAAAACGAAGTCATAGCCTCATATTAACACTTGAGAGACTAAGCTTTTAAAACAGACGTGCTGATGTCACTTTGAGCACACGTTATGAATGTGATGGGTGGAAAAAACACTTTACAATTAGTAAAAAGTAAACTATTTAGCAATACTGCAAGATTAAATATAGGAACTGTTAAAAATAAAATATGTTGAAATTGTCATTGTACAAAGGCAAAAGTGACAATATAAAAACTCAGTGAAATAATAAAGAGGGAAAGAAAAGCATATTTACCAATCAACCAAAACAATCGGTCATCAGGATGTAATTACCAGTTTCGAATGTACATCTTAGGTCTGTTTCTAAATTTACAGAAAGTGTGACAACAAGGAAGGCTACTCCATAAATAAACTGTATTTCATATTCCCTGTACAGTGTCATGTCAACACCCATAATTAAATTTATATTTTTCAATCACATGCATATTCGATCAGCTGTTCTGACCCCTAGATGAAAAAAATTCCCTTATGTGCCTTCGTGATCAAGTGAACTAATAGGTCGAGCTCTTTTTTTCCAGCCAACTAACTGCCAATAATGAGCTAGACATACCGAAGATGTATCGGAGTTTAAGAAGTCACAGGATTCAGTAATCTGCAGTTCTTTTCCTAGTAGGAAATAAAATTAAATGGATTCACATCCACCAGCACATACAAAATAGGTTGAAAGCAGGATTGGATAGTTCAATATTCCTGAAGGTCACCATTTGATATCTTCACCTCACATATCAATACTCCATAAGTTATCACACGACATAAAAATAGAACTTGTGTACTGTAGTAGAATATAATTCCATCACAAAGTGGATTTATCTGATAAAAACACACAGTGTATTATTTACTGGTGATGTTTTGAGTACAACTTATTGCTCATAGTCATATCAATATCTGTGTGCTTATATCAAATAAATTTATTCTATAATGGAATTTTCCCACTGTGGCTTAAATATAAATAGAAGGCATTAGTTAACCTAAAACACTTTTAACAATATGACAACCATATAC
Organism: Trichobilharzia szidati; assembly: GCA_944472155.2. Lineage (NCBI taxonomy): Eukaryota > Metazoa > Platyhelminthes > Trematoda > Strigeidida > Schistosomatidae > Trichobilharzia > Trichobilharzia szidati. The sequence continues at coordinate 89,909,549 of OX235273.1, forward strand.
TGCCACAACATCTTTCCATCAACGGAATAGAATGCCACTTTTAGGTTAGGAAGTATGACAGATGTCGGAAGCCAACAAGTATGCCTGTGTCACTGTTCATGTTGAGCAGTGAATAACATGAGCAATACACTCTCATCCTAGGGAATAAAAAGACAGTTGTGTAACGACAGAAGGCAAGAGTCAGGCAACAGATCATTTATTAAGGAAATCAACGCATATTTATATATTTTCATGTACATTACTATGGATATTTAAGCAAACAAACACAGTCTTCCGATTGGTTGTTTCTCACGTAAAGTTAATCTTTCATCTACTTGTGACTGTTTCTTGAATGTCAAATCCTCTATATGTTAACTGCATCCGCCTACGCAAAGTCTGCTGTGGTCGGTTTTGAATCAATCTTTGTTCACATTTTCTCACGACAAATCTTGGGAACTTAAATATTGACGTAAATTACTGTCTACCAATTTGGCTAGTAGACAGCTCTCACCACAGTTGCAGCGAAGACAATTTTCTTTTCGACGAAGTCATCATCTAGGCTGTACATTCGTGTATTTATATCAAATGGATGGGAAAGTTCCAGAATAATTTCTGGTTAGGGGTTAAATTAATAAAAATTACAATTAGGAATTAGAATGCCACAATAAACAGGGGGATGGGTAAAACTCAAACAAAGTAGCATAATAACTAAGAAGATTGACATTGTGCAATTGGAGGTTAGAAATGTAAAAATAACAAAATATACAGGATGTTTGGATAAAAAACTGGTGTGATGAATAATTGTTTATGCAAATTTTTTTTAATAATGACCATCCCATCGTCTTTCTTATCTAAACTTCCTGTTTATTCATGTTATTTTAAGTTTTCTTAATCCCTGTCTACACTACCATATTTTCATATCCACACTTCCTGTTTATTTTGTCATTTTACTATTTCTACATATTTAATCCCTGACTGCATAAACAATTATTCATCACACCAGTTTTTTATCCAAACATCCTGTATATTTTGTTATTTTTACATTTCTAACCTCCAATTGCACAATGTCAATCTTCTTAGTTATTATGCTACTTTGTTTGAGTTTTACCCATCCCCCTGTTTATTGTGGCATTCTTATTCCTAATTGTAATTTTTATTAACTTAACCCCTAACCAGAAATTATTCTGGAACTTTCCCATCCATTTGATATAAATACACGAATGTACAGCCTAGATGATGACTTCGTCGAAAAGAAAATTGTCTTCGCTGCAACTGACTTTTTACACTCTCATCCGTAAATGAAAACGATTTGGTACTTCAGCAGCTCTGCTTAGACTTTGTATGACTATAGGGTGTAGTATCTCAGATATCGTAAAAGTCAAATTAATCACCTTGAAGTTTTCTCTGAACAGCTTTTTCTTTGTTAAACCACCGTGGTGTAACTATTTCAAATTTTTGTATAGCTGGAACCTTAGTCAATAATCTCGCTTGTTTTTCACTGCCATTCTTGAAGACCTCTAAAGTCAAGTCCTGTTGTTTCACAGTGATTTTAACTGAGCAAAGACTAAGAACCACTTAGACGTATGTCGCAATTTTTTGTTGACTTTCCGATTCCATTTATTTGGAATGCACATAGACGACTGTTAAGTAGGATTCGTGAGACAAGTCACCTTTGAACGTCAGAGATCAATGCCGTTCATGACAATTATTTAATTTTTTTTATTTTATTGTAGCTTGATTCCACACAGTATTTTGGTACAAATATGAAATTTTCAGCATGTGATATCGGTAGCCCAAATTTAGCAAGCCGACCATAGATATCAGGTGTGCGTCGGCGGGGGTCGAACCTCGGACCATGTGTAAGGTCGGCGAGAGTCCTAACCGCTGTGCCACCAACGCAAGGAAAAACTACAGAATCCTCATATCGGTGGAATAGAAAGATAAACCAGATGCTTTCTGTAACTCTAAGCCAATAATTTACAAAATTGTGACTTCATTTAGATATTCCTTTAACCTTGAGTTTTCTAACAATATGAAAGCGTAAAAGAACGACCGTTGGAAATGAAATGAAAATCTAGATCTAAGGCCTCTGAGTTGGTGGACCAATGCTCAATGGACTGAGTTACAGGACGCAACTGCCAACTGACTTCCATTTAAGCCAATTATCGTGTAAATAAATGATACGTAATTGTCTGTGTTCAGCATTACCACATAACCAACCCAATCAGATCTCGCCCCAACTCCAACTATATTGACTGAAAGGGGAAAATATGAACAGCAAGATCATCGCATACCCTAACAAATGATACTCTCCTTTCCTGCATGGTTACAAATCAATGCAACTTATAAACACAGGTCAATATATCTACAAAATAAGTTTTTAACACCACTACTACCATTATTAATAATAATAATAATAATAGGATACCAGTAACTTACTTCCATGTTCAACAATGAAATATTAATGAACACTGCCCAGAATAAACAAATCAATGTAATGCAACCTGACACCAAATAACGCAGACGACGTTTACTTGCGGGATAGTGTAATTCCATTAGACCAGTGACACGACTTTTTCTCCAAATACCATGAAAATTTGGTCTTTGATCAATTAAATTAAACAACCATACTAAATCATTTGCAGCTAATTCAATTAATGCATTCCCCGACCATCTGTCAACACATGAAATATACTCACGTTGCCATAGTTTAGTACAGACAACAGCCCAGATAATAATATAAATTGTATAAACTAAATGTATTACTAGAGATACTTGTTTGTCGTCGAACAACTGTTCATTCAGATAATTAAACATTTGACAGAATAGTCCACCAATTAACGGGCATACTAAATACATACAATATAATTTCATCCATACAAAATAGAAACCAATTGAATCACCAAAGTATTGGCGTAACTTTTCAGAATTTGGAAAAAAATGTATAGTGGCAAAATAATCTTTCCAAATGGATCTTCTTTCTATTTTATCATGACTTCTTATTAAATCGGTTATTAGACCTAAACATTCCAAAGTGAATAAAGCAGAACGATTCGACGATATCTGATCATCGATATTATCCATTAAATTTGGTGGGAGATCTAAGTCATTTATGAGGCTTTCCACTTGTAATCTGGATAGAATTAAACTACGAATAGCCAATTCAGCAAGCCAAGCACTTTGTCCATTAGTTAACTTTTCAACACAGTTATTAAGTTCTGTAAAATACGTTGTAGAAATTACGCACAAAAATGAAAATTAAGTGAGGACAGAAGTAAAGGAAATTTTTAAGAATAATAAGTAGCACATCAATGGGTCAACAAAATATTTCAGAGTTATTTTTCTCACTAAATAATGCCGGAAGAATAACGACGACGACCTAAAAAGATACTGTATAGCTCTATCGATCAACTCGGTTACCCCCCAGCGACTTCGACTGAAGATCCATACGAGATGTGTTGTATCCCGCAACAAGTCACCATTTAACTACTAACTTTAAGTTTAGTTAACCTGATTTTCTTACAGCTTTTTAGTAGCAGCACGCGATGATCATCATCTAGCGTTATTGGTGACTGACCTTGCAGGTTACACTTTATACAGGTACTTCAGTAAATTTATCCATTTATCAATAACCAACTAGCGCTAAGTTGTTATTTTACTCCAAATAATTATGACACGAGTATAATCGCAAATTTGGTAATTTGAAAAAGCCTTCTGTGTTCTTCCGTTTACTTTCAGCTTTCATCCTCATACGAAGACATCGTCAGGGTCAAGTTTTCCATGATTATGAATACACTTAGGTTTTCCTAAGATTGAATTGAAAACTATGTGGTGACTGACTAATAACTCCTACCTCGCTCAACTTGTGATGGTTACGCATACACATCACTAGTACATGATTTAACATCATCAATGTAATCAATTGACTCGAGAAGTCATACATTTTGACTTGAAACTGCTCAGTCAGTTAAAGATTTCCAGCAAGCAGACTATAGAGAGGCCAGTTTAACATGATTTATTTTCAAATTTCAGTTTCCAAAGATTTGTCTGATAACAAGATAGATCAGGAATTGACATCATTTAAAGAACTACTTGAAACCAGAGAGCACTAGATGACTGTTTCGTCCTAGTTTCGAACATTCCAAATAATTGTCTTTTAAATTAGGCTTTATTGTAAGTGCACGATCGACGTCGATTTTTGATAAGAACAAACTAGAACATTGAATTAGACTGTCTATTATTCAAGTGGTTCAAGTAAACAATTTAAAATTATTCAACTAGTTGACCAATAATTATTGCAGATGGCTTATTTTCAGAAAATCCAGTAAGTGAAATGATACTGACAGATGCTTCATACTTAATTTTCTTGCCTCAGTCAGTGCAGCAGAAAGCAGAAGGGTATCGATCAGAATGCTGTCGAGAATCATGCTTCCATTTCAGCTCAAGTCACTATCTCCTTAGTATAAACAAGATTATACTTCTAAATGCCAGTTGTTTCGCCTTCAAGCTCTTATCCAACGTGGAATATCAAATAGAATACCACATGATTAAAAAAACGTTTACCTGCGATATAGTGAAAAAAATTACTCCCGATGATGAATATAAAGGAACAACTGACCTTGTTTATTGATTGACATATCTGGTCTTAATAATGATGCACATTGTTTTAGCCATAACTTCGGTATGTGTATCAATACAAAATGGGTAGAATGATTGCAATGATGAGATACATCAGTCGTTGATATTTCATGCAATGCGCAACATGGTGTAAATGTTGGTAAATCATCACATTCAATGTTCAGTGGCTTATTATCGTGAGGAATGAAAGTAGACATCAAACGATTTTCCATTAATGAAGCTTTAAAACATTCAGCCAATCTATTGACAACACGTACTTGATAGGCATCGTCAGAATATTTTGCATGTTTCAGTGATTTAGGTACAGTGAGACAAAACCTGACACCAGAATTTGACATTATTTACGGTTTATCCCGAAAAACAGAAATACAAAACCTAATGTGTAGAAAAGAAAAAACAGAAATATACATAATAACAAGATCGGTTGACCAATTAGAAAAGAAACTATAACATAGAATATCAGTGGCTAGTTTGTCATCCTTACCTAACACTACTTTTAGTGAGTTTATTACTCAGTGTGGTTCCAATACATACAAAGGATAACACCAAGATAACTATGATCAAAAACCTGTATTATTCAAGTCAGCTTTCATCAGCTATGTCTTGACCGCAGATTAGAATAAAACGAATCGCTTTTGGTAGGAGTCAGAAATGACGCAAGGTGGCGATTACTGGACCAACTTTCCGTATCCGTATTAACACTTCATCACCAATTAACCAGATAAGGTTAAGGAATTCATGCAGCAAAATGAAGCAACTAACGCCTTTTATCACTTCATTTTTTAGCATGCAGTTTGGAGTTAGCGCAGAATAGTTAACATCATTTACAATTTTGTCAGGGTGTTTTCTGACGTGTTAAGTTAACTACCCAGTTGGGCACAACGGGTGGATAAGGAAATTCACTTTTTAATACGTTACTGAGTATTAAAACAATGAATGATTTCACAATCACTGAAAACTGCAAAAGAAATTACCACAACTGACGACATACGACTGTGGCACAGTGGTTAGGACTCTCGCCGACCATGCACATGTTCCGGGGTTCGATCCCCTACCGGCGCACACCCGATATCTATGGTCGGCCTGAATTTGGGCTACCGATATCCATGCTGAAAATTCCATACTTGTACTGAAAATACGGTGTGGAATCAAGCTGTAAATCATATATATATATATGCATACTGGTGGAGTCTGGAACAATATAATTGTACAGTTTCTCGTTAGATGCTAAAAATGGAAACATTGTACGTAACATTTATAAAATTATATTTGTAAAATCTCAGCGAAATTGAAATGATTAATTCCAACGTTTCTTTCGGCTATCTGGTCCGAACTTCTTCAGGGAAATTAATCGAAATTAACATAACAGAGGTTTATATATAAAAGGAACAACTCTTGTTTTTAAACTTTGTCCAAAATCATGAGTCATGCAACAGGCATCAACATGTATAATAAATAAATGGATAAAATTCTGTTTATATTTAAAAATCTCAATTATTTTGCAACTGTCCGGTCAAATCTTGATCACAGCTCATATGAGAATAACAAATGTTTTATGACTGTTCACCCACACACACACCATTGTATACTGCATATATACTTTAACAAAAGTAGACTAATTTTTGAAAGTCTGAGGTCAAATTTTGATCACAGTTCATAAAAATGTTTTGTTTTGTTTATTATACCTATTGACAGCTGTTTCTTGATTCATATGACAGGACAAACAATTTAAAACAAGAGATGTACTTTTATATATAAACATACTATTTTATTTATTCATTTATTATACATGTTGATGCCTGTCGCATGACTCATGATTGGACAAAGTTTAGAAACAAGAGTTGTTCGTTTTACACATAAATCTCTGTTATGTTAATTTCGATTAATTTCCCTGAAGGAGTTCGGACCAGATTGCCGAACGAAACGTTGGAATTAATCATTTCAATTTCGCTGAGATTTTACATATATAATTTTATAAATGTCTACTTCTCACTCAGCGCTCAATTATTTTGCAACTATCCGGTCAAATCTTGATCACAGTTCAAATGAATTGTACATAACTTTCGTGTAAAACGATTCATTGTAAGATATACATAACTTCGGAGTACAATCTAAAATACAGCGTGCTGCTGTATACTCACTTTTTATAATATACTGTTACAATATTATTTCATTAACTTGGATTTTGATTCTAATATTTATTCCGTTACCGAGCTCGCTGTAAAGTCCCCTACATACTAATGGGATAGGGAACATGGTCAACAGTTAATCGATCATGCCTTAATATTCGTATTGTTTCCATTATTAAGATGAAATATCGCATTGGCTGTATTTACACTTCCATTGTATATCTTTTCCCTATTACAGATAGGTTAATTGCTGTGGTATTCAAAATCACAAAAACTTCGTACTTATACTAATACTTGAAAGTATGCTTAATTAGAAAACCACTAGAAATTTAATTTTGTGTTTTATGAAAGTAAACAAAGTTTATTACATTTAGACAGTTAAATGCTATCAACACACAACTTGTAGTGTAGTTGCCTCTCGATATGATTGTGTCATCTGAGTCCAGTGGTTTATTTGGTAACTTGTCACTCTCCTTCTAGACAAAAAAAGCTTCGCAATTAAACCACCCGGCTAAGAGAACACAACCACATCGCAAAAAACATTCACCTGAGCTACAAATCTCCAGTAGTTGCTTTTACCTGTACTAGCTATAATATTTTTTACAGCAGCACCGTGAATTTGAATCACAATATAAGCTTTCATGTGCTTAAAAAATACTATGCTTATGTCTAAATAAAAAAGAAGAAACCGATATGCCAAAAGCTGCGATAATTATTAACTAACTAATTATCTGAAGTACTGATTATGATCAAAGCCCAAATGAACATTTATCAGAACACGAACCTGCTGACTACCTGAATGATTACACACATTAATATTATGAATACGTTCATTCTTAAGAAACCGAAGATATATCTAAGATAACTGGAAAGTAGTCATCAGATAACAAACTGTTAATCAGTGATTTAGAAGGCGGTCAATGGTAGGTATAAAATTACATTTCTGCTTCTTTTAGTCGTCCAAAAAATAATGATTCGAATGAGTCTCCAACTAAAGTGAAGTCAACTACGTAAACGAACATACCAATTTTTATTCAGAACTTTAATAGAAAGGTGATTTGCATGTTAATAAAAGTTAGCGGCTTTGAATTCGGATATTTGACAAAATGTGAAAATATGAGATGAACGACACAGTCGTTACCATGGCAAACCACCAACACTTCGCCTACTTATCGTTTGTAGGAGACTCAACGAAATCATGAACTCTAAGAATCGGTCCTATAAAGTATCCAGTTGAATCTATACAAGACTCACGCAGAGCTTTCTAGGACCTGACTATCAGCATGTGACAGACTGTTCAAATACACGAAGAATAAGTTTGTTATTTTGTGTAGGTATTTAATCCATCATTTTTTGTCACTAAAATTCATTATACTATTATTAACCAAGAAAACAGTTTTATTTTATTTTATTTTTTATTTACAGCTTGATTCCACACCGTATTTTCAGTACAAGTATGGAATTTTCAGCATGGATATCGGTAGCCCAAATTTTTCAGGCCGACCATAGATATCGGGTGTGCGCCGGCAGGGGATCGAAACCCGGACCATGTGCATGGTCGGCGAGAGTGTTAACCACTGTGCCACCGACGCACACAAAATTTTTCATAAGGAAACTTCAATTGACAAACTATTCAAATTGTAGCACACTTCGTTGCTAAAAAACAGTCACATCACATCGATATGATCATAGGCAATAATTTCTGATCGAAACGTCATCCAATTATTAATACTGCATCACTGAGTGATATTTGAAAAAACTTATCTAATATGAAACAACATCACCCGTTAATGTGCCGTACGTTTGGTGGTTTAGAAAACAGCAAATGCACAGAACGCAGATTATTGTGTTTCCTATGTGACTTCGTATTACTAACAGGAAACATAACCATATGGAAGATGTGCAAATAACTCATCGTTTGTTACTTAAACATTATTGATTTCCAGAAACAGGAAAAAGGAAAGTATAAAACTCTGTCTACCAAATACCAAAGAGGTTCAAAAGTAGGGTCATTTTTAAATCTCTACAACTTACTTGAAAAGTAGACACGACGTTAGGTGGACTTTTGCACTGTTCTAGTATTTCAAAGAGATTTTCCTTTAGGAGAAAAACAGAGTCAACTGCTAGTTAGTTTATTGCACTTGCTAACTGGATCCGATAAGCAATTGATGGTGTGCTCACCTTCATTTTTAAGTGATTTTAAAATCACAAGTGAAACTACCCAAAGGAAATTGGCTGTTTACTAAAACATTGATAAGAGTGAATTTATATTACTGCTTCATTCAATGAAACAGTTTACCAGCTGTTATAAAACTATATTAATACCACGTCTGTTGAATGAAATCTGTACACAGTATTGAATTTTACGATACTAACCATACTTAGTAGTTTTGATTTTCGCTCCAGCAGGGATAATTAACTAGCCTGGTATTATGGCCGGAACCATCTCCGAAAAATATAGTTCACCGGTTTGCGACAACTAGCCACACTTGTGTTATCGGCAATTCACATTAGATAATTAGACATGGAAGTAAACTAGTTTTTTTCAATGAGTAGTAAGTGAGTAAAACAGTACATAATCGTTGGTCTTATATGCAGCACGAGGAGTTAAAATGGTAAGCAGACATAAAGGGCAGCTAAAAAACAATAAATAATTGACCTAAATATTTCTATCAGGAAATCAATACATCTAATTACGAAAGCAAGTAAGGCAAGCCACTTACTACGTCATAATTTCACTAGACCAAAACCTGAGGACGAGAAGAATATTATTCCAACTCACATTACTAAATATAACACACCTTTTACGTTGTCTGTAGGGAGAGTTGAAGTCATTTGTATAATTAATCAATGACCAACACCACAGTCGGGGTATTATGGAGGAAAACCAAGAGTTGCAGACAAATAGTACCCAGCTACACAAATTTTGAAAAAGCTTACAGTTTTGACCATGAAGCTAAATTCTGAACGTTCAAATCAAAAATACTAAAGCATTATTGATAAGAAACAAACTTCAGGCGTACACCCTTCAAGGAATGTGGAGTAAAAGTGTGGTGTAAGTTGAGATTCATGTCACGTTGCCAAAAGTTAACATAAGGAAGTAATTTAAATCTGCCGATTAACAAAGTACGCTATATATGTGAATATATGCTCAACTATTAGCTAATGAATCAAGGATCTATGCCGCAGTTTAACTTTCGAGACTTCAATAGGCAAACAGTTAAGTCTATTTTTACAAAGCACGCACAATATGCAGTGCACATATGTAACGTAAATAAGGGATTAAAAATGACCCATATTTACATCATATCACAAGTGATAAAACATAATTGAAAGAAAACAGAGTCAGTTCTTGCTACATAATTTTAAAAAGAAAAAATGTATATTAGTTGCGGACGCAGCCTTTTCGTGACGCCGTGTAGCAAACAACAGTTTAACTGAAATATATCACTTCTAGCAACACCATATTCTAAGAACAACCTTAAGAGACCAATAAATGAATCAAAACCATGGGAGAGCCAATTAGACAAATAATATGAGAAGAAATGAGCTAGTTTATCCTAACCACAGCGACCAGCAAAATATGGAATCATTCAATGCGACTACTGGAAACTTCCCAAATTAATGCCATATTTTTAAAGACTTATAGCACAGATCATCCTACTTCCGTATCACGCGTAATGGGATGTTGAGGCAGAGAGCGGCTCGGTATGAGTTTTATATGCCATAATAACCTCAGCAGATGAAGGTACAAACTTTCCCTCATCCATCTGCTTTTTACATGGCATTTATGGGATGTTTCAGCAACTAAATGTTAGCAGCTGTCGAAAGTCCTTTACCATCAAAAATCACAACAGTGAATTGCTCAACAACAAGCTTGTTTCAAAGAGCATTAAGGTGACCCATACAAACCATATATGATTTAATTTAAAAAGATTCACAAAACCAATTAGTATCACAAGTGACATTTCGTAAATCACACAATGCGAAAGTTGAACTAATCAAAGAGGGTGAAACTTTTCTACTAAGTATGCTATTTGTAAATCAGATGAAAGCATGAAATCGCCACGGCGTAACACTACCTACACAAAAATAGAAAGCAGATCATTCTTACCATCCCACATAATCAGTTGAAGGATTTGTGACTCTGAGTTATATTTGATCTACAGATGTGAAGAAGACTTTCAAATATTATTTTCGTAAAATCATTCTAGAAGATATTATAACTGTTACAGTCAAGCGCCACATTTCGGTCAATTATTTTTTCCATCAGCCAAATGGTTAAATAAATGGCACTTCCAGTACCAAGACATGTTTCATGCCTTGCATTGCGAGTGAAACATAGGAATCCAAGCTTTAGAGTTTTAGCAGTAGTGATGTTTTCATACGAGGCGGAGTTGCTAGCTTCACGCATTAACATACTTAACAGCTTAATTGCGGCATTCGCCAACTATGTTCGCTCAAACACTATTATGCAGTATTGTCAGCATTATTATGTAAAAGACGAAAAATTATTAAAATGAACTTCCGAAGGGGATACTTTTCTTGGTGCTAATAAGCACAATTCTCAGTTATGTTCTAAGTGAAAACATAAATGGTATTGTCACTCCTTTGCTGCCGCTATATCAGACTTACCCGCATACTGTATTGACGCAGACTATCACAAGTCACCGGTACTACTTGTCGCATAAAGTGACGACTTAAGTCCTAACGACCCATGAATTTCATGATTTTGGTTGGCATTACGTGGCAAGCAATGACATTAAACAACAAGAATAGATATGTTCAGTAGGAAACTACTTGTTGACCTGAGTTATAACAAGTTTAAAGATACACATGATTCTGCTTAACTATATCAGTCAAAGATCCAGCTAACAACTATTTCCTATCAACGGAGTACCATGTTTTAAATAAAGATAACAAGCACAACAAACCCTACAAAATATAGGTTCAAAACAAAACAAATGATTTGGAAAACATTTATTGTCCATCACCTCAAACATAAATGCCTAAATTACAGTTATCTAGTGGAACATAAAAATCACATACAAAAGTTATGCGTGCTGAAAATAAAATGAAGTCAAAAATATTTATTAGCGACTAGCAGAAAGCATATAGATGCCGTTTCGAAAGTAAAGGCCCAGTACAAACGAAGAATAATACGGATGTTTTATAACAATAAGGCAGCATTGGAATTACAAGACAATAAATACAACTTTAAGGGTATGCGTAATAGTCTCACATAATGATAGTCATACCACGATGTGGTTTCTTAGAATATTCCTGATGTCTTCGGATGTTGCACAATCGACATATGTTGAACCATCCGGAGCTACCCCCAATTTAGCTCCCTAATAACCACATTAATTTAGAAAATTTGAAGTTACATTATTAAGCAACAAAGATACACAGTCAACATGACCCTCGTATATAGCAGCAAGTAAAGGAGTCACTCCGAAGTTGTCGCTAATCTAGATTTGATAATTGTGAGAGACTAAAAGAAACATACATTTACGTCTGCACCGTTATTTATGAGGTACGCACATATTTCTTTCTGACCATAGTCAGCTGCATAATGAATAAGCGTTCTTCCGTTGTTTTTCAAAGCATAATTCACACTAGACATCTGATATATTATTTAAAATCTATCATGACAAACATTTTCTAGCGAGTCTTTAATGGTCTGTAGGTCACCATTCTTAACAGCCCAAAGCAATTGCTCAGATGACATTTCGATACCAAAAACAGCTGGACTCAAGGTCACTAATTGACCAGCCGCTTGAACGTAAGAAACAGTAGAGTCAACAAACAAAAAAAGCTTGAAATTTTAATGTGTATGACAACAGCTCTTAATTGCGATGTGATGTATCAGCTACTCAAACTGTCTTCAATCATCAATAATTTTGAAATATTGACTTCAATTCCAATAAATTTTGATTGTGGATTCTTGTGGATGGAAATTCAGAAGCCTTAAATATTTCACTGTTGGCGATGTGAGGTCTGTATTACGTTCCCTTGGATAAAAAATGCAATAAATCCTGCTCAAAACGTCATCTATGATTATTAAATTATCGCCACACATAACATAGAATAATATCATCTAACACGGGAGAGTAGAAAAAGTCTTGAATTATTCACAAAGGACGTCTTAGAGAATATCTCTGGCTGGCATTAAACCATCTTTTTCCAAAAAACAGTAAGTCTCAATCATCCTGACTGTAACACAGTGAAGACAAACAATAACGACACCATCTTTTCTGCATTACATTTTTTGGATTCTCTTTACAAATAGTCTAATAACTGGTACTGGTACTGAAGTTAATTAGCAATTTACAAACACATGTATTTAGATCAATTACATCATTCATGGATAATTCAGATAAATACATTTTGTGCTAATACCTGAGCTGAAGATGTTGTCTAGGGTTGCCATGAAGGCTTTGAAGTTAAATCAACTTTCTCAGAGAATACCACTAGTTCACTGTCGTAACTAACTTGGTGATGCGCTCTAAAGGCGTTTAATGTCTCCACTTATGTCACCTAAATTTCTTAGAATCGACTATAAAATGTACGACACGTTTTGCTACACACAAAATTCAGACAGTTCGTGCTGTGATTACCATATCCTATTTTTCAGTGGGTTTAAGAGGGAAATGTCCTTTCCGCAGTGTAAAACGCTCAGAGAAGCTCAATTAAAATTTTCGATGGTTATATTCTTCCATTTCTAAACGGAAATTCATATTGAACCAGTCTCAGGCAATTATCACTTACGTTCATCTGCCTGCAGTGTGGGCAGGGCGACGCCCCTTGCATGGTTTTGTATTCGGAATTTTATGTAAATCATTATCAGTCAGTTGACCAATTGCTTGCTGTGAAACCATGGGGTTTATACTTTACATATTATTGTGGATAGTGGGCATCAAACCCCGTGCTATTCACTATATCACGGAAGTCTCATCTTGCGTAAAATGATGGGAAGGGAGTGCTGATGCGATGTGTTTCCGCTAGAGAATTGCAGTTGTTCACATGTCAATGCGTGGAACGAAGTTCTCGACTAAATATCCGTATGTAGATTTTGAACTTTGACAAAATATTTTCACAAGTTTCCGGTTCTTGTGGAGAGGAATATGCATGATAATTTGTCAAATGCCAAATGCTAAATAAAACCGGCTACCTATATGAAAGTGACGATGAATCTTATCAACCTAAACTCTCCATATATTAAAGGATTTAAAACCTAACCATTTTAAATTCCATCCAAAAACAATTATATTAGCAACCAAATCTTTTAATATTTTACATATATACCTATCTAATTGGACCTCACTGGTCACGACTTCTCACTAGAACTGCAGGAAGCTCCAACCTGTAGCAAGTCACTAGCGAGCATCAGAATAATCTTCTAAAGTTTGGTTTGTAAGGATTAGTTATGTTTTACGAGTTGATCACGGACTGATATCAGTTAGAGAACCATTGAAAACCAGGGAGTACTGGACAGCTGCTGTTTCATCCTAGTTTGGGAATCATCGGCAGTACGCACCCACTGGGATTCGAACCCGGGACCTTCCGGTTACAAGGCAAGCTCGTATACCATTCAGCCACTGGGACCCGATTCAATGGCTCATGAATTCTAACTTCTACCAATTCGTGACTTTAGCGCGACCCCCCATAACTAATCCTTACAAACCAAACTTTAGAAGATTATTCTGATGCTCGCTAGTGACTTGCTACAGGTTGGAGCTTCCTGCAGTTCTAGTGAGAAGTCGTGACCAGTGAGGTCCAATTAGAAGTCACGTGTGGATGGATTTCCACCAACGACAATAGTTGGGGTCGCGCTAAAGTCACGAATTGGTAGAAGTTAGAATTCATGAGCCATTGAATCGGGTCCCAGTGGCTGAATGGTATACGAGCTTGCCTTGTAACCGGAAGGTCCTGGGTTCGAATCCCAGTGGGTGCGTACTGCCGATGATTCCCAAACTAGGATGAAACAGCAGCTGTCCAGTACTCCCTGGTTTTCAATGGTTCTCTAACTGATATCAGTCCGTGATCAACTCGTAAAACATAACTAATCCTTACAAACCAAACTTTAGAATATATACCTATATTATTAGTATAATAATCTGTACTGTTTTTGAGTTGAAATGACTATCTTCAGTCAGCAGTTACCCATTTTCATATAATTTTCAAAAATTCATAATGTAAAAGCAATGTAGTATTTTTTCCATTATATAGTTGATGAGTCACTTTCTTAATAATAATAATGTTGCACAGATCTACATTTCGACTGAAACTGAGAAACAATTGAAGTCACTTACTCATATATCATCCCTCAAGGTTTGGCTAGTAATGGCTCAGCATCCTTGATGAAATCCACTGTCACCATAACAAGACGCTGTACAGCATCTTATACAAGCACTGTCAACGATCTCAAATGGTTTACATATACCTTTCTACGTGTTAATCAACTTCCTCGTACGGAGCAACCATGCAGTGACAAATGGCGGGCTCTGGGTGACTTGGGTGCAGTAAAACAAATCTGCTTGACTACGACCAATATTAATCTGCATTCAGATGAATTCACACCTGGTATTACTTGCAATAAGAATGATGTCAAAATCACAAAAATAAATCACTCATTTTAAATTAATACCCAATTTGAACATAAAACAAGATACAATGCCGCACACAACAAAGTTATATGGAGAAATTGACTTCAAGCTTTATTTTTTTCCGAAATATTAGTAATTTATCCAACACATACTTGCTTTTTTTGTTAATGCGAAGACAATATTTCTATATTTCTTAATGTGATCCATTGAATGGCTAGCTATCAGATTGTACTCACTGATTGATGTCAGAGAGGACAGCAACCATGTAATTTCACTATAAATCCAATTCATGTAATGTAAAAATACTAATCCATACCTGTACAACTGGTGTGTCCTACATAGATAGGAAATATATATGATGTTGTAATTTATAATTTGCTTTATTCCAAAACAGTACTTGTGATACAGAATGGAAATCTCAAACTTTTTACTACAGTATCGCATCCACTTAGTACATTATCAATAAATAAAATTCTACATAGATTAAAGAAATCTGAGTTCATTATGACAAAAGCATATTGGCATGTTGGTAGCAAAGTCAAAGTTAAACAGTGTTTGAAGGTGTTGAAAAAGTAGGTGCTATCATATTTACTGGCGTAAGCAGGAGAAAGGAACAAAGCAGCACATAACGGAAAAAAGAGAAGAAGGGAAAGAAAGAAAATGTTGTACCTATAAATGATATGAGTTGGAAAGACGAGCTTCAGTTGTCCTACTGACTATTTAATGAATTATAGGTGTCACGCCTAATGCTTTCTTTATCACACAGAACACGAGCTAAGTAGGATATGGTTGAGTTTTGTACTTGCTGGTGCGAGCATATAGTTTTCTATACAGGCTTCTGGTTTTGCCTGGTGAGCTGCAAGGGGAGAGTTGTGAGTAAAGAGGGTGGTGTGAGTTAGATAAAATGGATTTGGCCCATTTTTCACATGAGTCCATGTGCCTGTCGACCAGAATATTAACAAGCTGGTTAAGTGGCACGTTGCTTACCCTGCAATGTATAACGCACACCATATAAAAATCGGTCATGAAAATTTATATATATTTATTTCTGTTTATGCAGGAACATACCAATTGTACAGACATGGATAAGTTATTATATAAATTACAGTTTGTTTGTTCAATCTAACATTAGAGTCAGTCAGAACAGTCTGCAAAATAGTATGTGTAACACATAAAGAGATATAGAAATATTGTCTTCGCATTAACAAAAAACCCAGATATCAGATGAATGCGATACAAATATCTGGGAAAAATAAAGCTTGAAGTCAATTCTCCTATAAAACTTTGTTGTAAACAGCATCCGTGAGATAAAGTTTATTGATGTTTTATTTTGAGTCAATAATGTATTTATTCCATTTTTGCCAGCAGTCTTATCGTAGTTTTATAATAGGAAAGAAATTTGATCTTTGATACGAAAATTAGGTAAGGTAATGTTAGACTGTTTTACTGCATCAAAAGGGGTCAATTCTAGGACTATCCTTTTGCGCGATTTGCGTCAGCATGGCAGATTGAAAACCTCTTAAGGGAAACCTAATTTCTTAGTCCTTTGTAGTAATCCACTTGTTCACTAGTATGATGATAATACTACTAACAATGTCTTCTGGTATTATTGTGCCATGTGACCTAATGGGAAGCACTTATCATGAAAGCCGTTAATGTGCAGCGTACTGCATGATTGGGACGGAGTCAAAGCAATCCAATACTACAACTGCAGTCATTGTAAAAGGTCTCAGAGCTTAATGTAAAAAGGGAGGGAGGGTGGCGCATGCAGATCAGCAGATTTGGTAGTGGTCACAAATGTGAATCCCTGTTATCCGTACGACAGCAACATGCGTTTTTTGACAGCTCGAGAATTAAATATGGGTTTAGATCCTCAATATACAAAAAATTAGCTTCAAAAGATTTAAAATAACAACTAAAACAATAATGACTTCACAGATCTAAATTATCAGAAATACTGCTTGTGCTCCTAACATCTACAAGCCTGCTCAGTTTCTTGTCAAGATGCTACCCCATGGGCCATACACAAGTTCACCAGACATCTTACAGGTCAGCATATCCAACAGGTTCTAATCATTCAAGCCACTTCTCTCTGAAATATCATTTATATACTTCACGACAATCCTTCTATCTAATTACTAGTATGCTCTACTTTATCTCAACTTCCTAGGCTTTTAATAAAGCTGAAATTTACTCTTTTCATTCACGCTCTTCGCTCGCGCAAAGTCTGGTTGCTCTGATGAAGAAAAACATAATGATAGCACCCATGTTTGAGAATAACTATATTTTTATCAAAAACGTCATAGTTTTCCATGGTAAGACCAATATGGTTAGCATCATACATTGCAAATGTATACTACCATTTCAAATACTGTGTAGCTTCTTCTTTATGTATTTATCTTGTAAATATACTTCCAATAATGTATTATTCATAATTCCATTCTCTTCCTGAAATAGCGTTCAATCACGTTGTGGCATAGTACTCACCCAGATGTACGCTGTCCACTGGTTGACCATATCTATCAGCAGGAAAAAGAACGAGGTTTCTGTTGTCGCTCAACTTTGATGGTGACATTATTGAAGGGTATACAATTTAACATTTATAAGAATCTGTTCTGATTGCTTGTACTATAATTCAACAATTTGAACTTTTGGAAAAGTGATAACCTATGCTAATTCACAATTGTAATTTATAACATAATTGATCGTGCCTGTAAAAATGGCATGCATTTCTTGTAAACTTACCCTTTTTACGAAATATACATTATTATATTTATACACAGTCTGCTTCATATTAAGAACATGGCATTGGTACCTGAATCGCACATTTCAAATTATGTATAATACCATATACGCAATATATCATTGCCAAAAATTACAGAGGCCTTATGGATATCCTACACTTTTTTAGAATCATTAAAAGCAGCTGCTTTGTAGTTAGCTGAGGTTTCTAGGACATAGAGTACTACCAATTCAAAGTGCTTACACTTATCGACGATGTGTAAATTAAGGCCATTATGTGAATGGCTGTGCATGCTGTTACGAGCGATATGTATAACTACACGCTCGTATTCATTTCCAAGTCCGAGTGGCTTTATTGCATGTCCCTGATAATTGTAGCTCCGCCACCCGTTGCTATGTCGTTTTAATGACAAGTTATATTCTTCATATCCATTTCGAATCAAATGTTCTATGAAAAAGTTTTACTGACGTACATATCAACAGCGTAATATGATTGAATTACACCGCCTGCATTTATATATGAAAATGTAGATTGATATTGATATCTTCCCAATGTAATGGATTGAAGTGTGGTGAGAGCAGGCTGCTAGCCAAATTGGTAGACAGTAATTTACGTCAATGTTTACGTTCCTAATATTGGTCATGAGAAAAATAAGAACAAAGACTGACTCAACAACCAATCACAGCAGAATTTGCGCAGGCAGATACAGTTCGCAGATAGATAATCTGAACTCCATGAAACGGCCACAAAAGGATGAAAGATTAACTTTCAGTGAGAAACGACCAATCAGAAGACTGTGTTTGTCTGCTTACAATAATCTATAATAATGTACATGTAAATTAATAGATATCCGTTGATTTCCTCAATAAACGATCTGTTGCCTGGCCCTCGTTTTCTGTTGTTTCAAAAGGAGGCAGTTAATTCAAACCTTGGAAATTATTATTTAAAACCTAATAGAGCTCAGGAGGATATAATGATCAATTTTTTCTCTTTTATTAGGTTAGAGGTGAAGATGCATGGAATTATGCCCTGTGGCACACCATTCTCTACAGACTACTATAATAACTCTATGGAGCTAACCTCCACTCTCTATCGTACCCTGGTGAAGTTTGAGCTCAATCTCTTACCACTTTATCAAACTTTATCAAATCCTAGGATGCATAACTCGCAATTTCTTTTGTTGTGAAGCTAGGGTTTTATTATATAAAGTATGTGTCCGACCTATTTTAGAATACTGCCCGTTTATTCTTAGCGGACTCAGACAAAATGACAACCTTAAGTTAGAAGGAGTGCAACGGCAATTCACCTTAAGAATTCTTGGTTTAGAAAGTGGTCTCCAATACTATGAACGTTGCGACAGACTAAGTTTAGAACCACTCTGGAAAAGACGTCTTAAGCTAAACCTGATTTTTTACTACAAGCTAACTAATCTGCTCGTGCACTCCTCCGAGCCAATAATTAAACCTACCGCTGTCATCAGTTACAATCTTAGAAATCATCACAACCTAGTTGCTATAGAGCATTGTCAGACTTACATGCGGTATAATTTCTTCTTAAATAAGTTTTCAGTCATTTGGAATAGACTACCAGCTGATGTGCGCGATGCAAACACACTCGCAGTGTTCATCTCCTCAGTCACCAGACTGCTCAAAGATGACAGTGCACTTCTGCATCTGAATCCTACACCCACCTTTTCGTCCAACATAGATATTTTAAGTTCATTAAACGTGTAGTTACAACAAACTACAATTATAAATTTTTATATTATTGGAAGTACATGATAGACATTTTTACACAGGACAATAATATTAGTTCACACAATATAAAAGTTGGCATCACGGGGATAGTTAGTTAGTGCACCAAAATAACTATAATTACTAAACAGAATATAAATGGATATATACATATTGATCACTCCCTAAGTACTCCACTTGCTTTCTTTTGCGTTGTTGTTGTTTGTCTTCTTTTGTCTCTCACCATTTCAGCTTCCATTTGACCTTCTGAATGAGAATGAAGATATTTACCCATTTACAATGACAAATGATCTGCAAACATTATTGGCCCTATATCTCACAATTCCCTCGTGAATTGCGCATTGCCTTCACCAATGACGCACCCTGGATTACAGTTGTGAAATATACCTTTATACTAATAAAAAAGTATTGATTTATAATACTTCACGATTGTAACTTACAACATAACTGATCTTGTCTGCAAAAATAGCTTGCATTTCTTGAAAACACCCGTTTATAAGAAAATATAAACTGTCATTATTATTATTATGTGATGTTACGAAGAAAATGCTGAAAAAAGTATACAAGTGTATTACTTATTTTAAATTATTATCAAATTTGGATATAAATCAAGAATAAGACTCGATGCCGTACACACCAAAGTTATATGGAAGAATTACTTCAAGCTTTATTTTTTCCCAAGTATTTGTAATCCATCCAAAACATACTTGGGTTTTTTTGTTAATGCGAAGACAATATTTCTATATTTCTTGATGTGCTCCATTGAATGACTAGTTATCATATTGTTCCCATAGACAAAATGACTGCAACCTTATAACTTTACCATGAACCAAATTTATGTAATTTAAATAATACTTATCCATGCCTGTAAAATTGATGTGTCCTACACAGGTAGGAAAAAATGTATTTTATTAAATTACTATTATTAAATATGTTTACTAATCGTATATGTAATTTATCATATTGATGATGCCTGTAAACTGGCGTCCCTCATGTACAAAATGAGAATATACTGTTATTTATTTATTTATTTATTTAAAAATGCTTCACTTAGCCAGAAGGTAGGAGCTGGGAACATAACCGAATGCATAACCGTAGTTTATGAATGCAGCACCCGGGTAAGGATAAACGCTATCACGATGTATTTTCGCGCATTGTATGGGTTACCGCATTCATGCCTGTAGAGACATTATAACCGTTCACTTTTGTGAAAATAGATTATATTTTACTAGTTTCAGGCTTCTGTAGCGGTAAAAAGCAATATTTCCCTGTGGTGTGTCCGTATTAATGCGTAAAAATGTCTCGATATCCCAGACGAGTTATGAATATAAAAAATCATCCTTTATAAGAAATTTCGCATAGAATGACTATTATTTGCGTTCTAGAGCTTAAGACCTTTGTTGTTTGCGAGTTGTTTCAGATCTTTAGGCTGTAAACCGGATACAGCAATGGTTGTTGTTACAGTAGTTATTCCATGAGAATCAGGCATTTGAAAGAGAAATAGACCTTTAGAGACTGCGGGTATCGACGTTCGCGAGCTGTACGGATTATACTAACGCAAGATCTTATACCAACAACTTCTAAAGTGTTCGTTCTTCGAGTACCAAAGATAAAGCAAAAGACCAGATTTTGTCGTCCAAAGCACGTAGTATATTTCGGGACAAAATTGCGGGTAGAGATGAATGCTTAGCTAGCTAGTAATCGCGCACGCACGTGACACGACGGAGTACCAAATGGCGGGGACGCTTGACCGTAAGCCTTCAGCTAAACAAGTCGACTTAAACAGTGAGGGTGAGCATCCAGTGTTGAGTGATGATTGCTGTGGTTAATAATTTTGGGGAATTATTTGCCGCCACAGACCCTAGACATAACTTAGATTTACGTTTTGAGGAGGTTAAACACTTTTGTTGTCATGCGTGATGATTGAAGTATTCCTTAACACATTGAAGAGTTCATGAGATGAATAAGACAAGCTGCTGAGTTTCTGAATGATTATATCCATTTCGATGGAGTTCCTAGTTAAAATTGTTCAGGCGAAGATGTGATTCTAGTTTAATCTACACTGTCACATGGAATTTCGGGAAACCGTAATCGCTCAGTGCATAACATGGCATCAGATAACGTTCATATCGGTGTGCAATGAGGCAAGAAGAATAATATAGATAGTCCCTCTAAAATGTCAGACTGCTTAAAATTAGTATCAACTTTCTGTCGAATGTTAGCTAGCAGCTGTATCCTTACACCTGTTACTTATGTTATATCAGTCTTCATAATTATTTATTCTCAGATAACTAAGATATTCTGAGATCCTTAATGAATTACTCGTGGCTATGAAGAATATGGGAGGTGCACCTATGACTAATATTTTTAAAGCATATATTATTAAACAAGTTATCTGTAGGGATTTTGTGATGTTCAGGTTACAATGCTTGAGTGCGTGTAGTTACTGCATCCAATTGTGCGTGAAGGGACAGTTGATGAAAATTAAGATAGAAAAAGGTTTCCTATAAACTCACTATGAAAACTGCAATTTGTTGATAAGAAACTGCATCAAAGGAAAAATTTCCGAACAGCTGGAAAATATTACAGCAGTTTCAATGATTACTACCTTTTACATTTGTAAATCATCTTTCCAAAGTTCATAATGGCGCCAAAACATCAGTGCCCCCCCATGGGCCTTACAGAAACTAGTGAGAGGCCTTACATGTCAGGTTGTCTTACAAATTCCAAGCTTGCGGTTCTTTCAATTCACCTGTCACTGAAATATCACTTATCTACCTCACGATAATCTTTTTATTTACGCATTATTACACTCCATTTTATCTTAACTGCATAGGCGTCTATTAAAGCTGAAACATATTATTTGTGCCTGTAAGTTGCTTTCTTAAATTCTAACTGAGCTATCATCACCTCCTGGTGCATTCTTAAGGAACTTTGCTTACACCATTTATGAACCTTCAACATGCATTTGTGCAGACTGTCTGACGTTTGCAGGTAACGCTTCATTTGTTTGTGTGAACTTTCAACTCGATTGTTCGTAGAATTACTTAAATTCAGCACATGATCACTGAAAGCTGCTGCCCGCAAGCCTCGTTGACTCATCCAGCGTCATTGTATATACTGACTAACAATAACATCCGATCTGCATATAAATCTGATATAGAAATCAAGTCTGGAAAATGAGAATATTTAGGGCATCCCTCAGACCTGTTCTTAAAATGAACTAGGCGAAATGAGCGGTTCTTCTTTGCAGATGATCTTAAAGTAGCTTACACATTCCACTGTGATGACTTAGGGTACTTTCAGAAAGCTGTTCAGAAACAACTAGATAGAGTAACTGCATGGTCCTCCACATGGAAACTCAAAGTCAACCTTAAAAAATGCGGTTGGATCTGTTTCGGTGCACCCTCAATAAATATCAAACTGGTACTTGAATCTATTGACTTGCCTAAACTACAAAGTGTTGTTGACCTAGGACTCAAGTACTCGAGTGACCCGACATTTTCTGAGCAAGTGGCGACACAGACGCGTAAATCGAGGATGCTCTTAGGATGCATACTCAGGAATTTCCACAACTACGAAGCGAAGCTATTATTATATAAAACTTGTGTCAGACCACTACTAGAATATTGTCCATTTATTCTCAGCAGCACTCGCGTAAGTGACAAGCTTAAAATAGAAAGTGTCCAACGATACTTCATGTCTAAACTACTAGGATTTGACTGCGAAAAGGACTACACATCAAGGTGTATAACTCTAGGTATCGACCCACTCTGGATGAGACGACTGAGCATTAACCTAACATTCTTCTTTAAGGTCTTGCATAAAATATCATTCTCAGACAGCAAGGAGATACAGTTCTCACCGGAAGGCTCCTACAATCTGCGTAACCAAAGGTGCGCAGTATCTAAGAAAAACTGTAAGACAGCACTCAGTGCAAACTTCTTCATAGTCATGTATTCCAAGATCTGGAACAGTTTATCCCTAGAAATAAGGACCTATCACTCTATTATAACCTTCAAACGCTTGCTATATAAAATGTTTCATCCCAATGACTATGCCAACAAGACCGCACCACTTAGTTCTAAAATGCATCAGTTATTAGAACACTATAACGCTTAGACTCATTACCAAATATTACGACACTAAATAAATTCTAAGACTTCGCAAAATTACATGAAAAAAACAACTAGATTATAGGTAGTGTTTACTATACAATTATATACATTTATAAACATTTATATATACATAAAATATTAATGTTCTTTCCAAATTTACATATTTTATCTTCCTGCTGTTCTGCTGCTGAGCGTAATCTTCTATATACCTCCTGGTCGAGGTCGAACAACCCAACATCTAAACTGAAATGACCATTTAAGTAAATTCAAACTCAAATTCCATGAACGATCCGATGCTACCATTTGAAAACGCTGGCCAACATTCTGTACAAGGAGTATTCTTGATCTGAAATAAAGAAGGAACTGGTTTTCAAACAGTTTTCAATGTATTACTCAACTTACGTGTACAGTCTACCATGCAGACAAAAATGGCGCAAATGGATAGTTCTGGAATCGACCCCAGCCCCATTCCATGCAGTAAAACAATCCAACATGACCTAATTAAGTTCTCGTATCCACGATCGAATTTCTTTCCTATCATAAAACTACGATTAGACTTCTGAAAAAATGGAATAAATATATCACTGATCTCAACATAATACATCAATAAACTTTAACTCAAGGATGCTGTTCACAACAAAGTTATATAGGAGAATTGACTTCAAGCTTTATTTTTCCCAGATATTTGTTTTACATTCATCTGATATCTGAGTTTTTTGTTAATGCGAAGACAATATTTCTATATCTCTTAATGTGTTACACAGATAGACTACTTGCAGACTGTTCCGACTGACTGTAATGTCAGAAAGAACAAACAAACTGTAAATTCACCATACATCGAAACATGTGTAATTTATATAATAACTCATCCATGCCTGTACAATTAGTATGCTCCTGCATAAACAGGAATAAAATAAATTGTTATGTATGTGAATATGAGGACCTTGTAGACTACGAGCGAATCTAACTAATGCGCTGGCTAATCTGTCTTAATCGCACGTCAACAACAACAACAATAATACCGCCGGGCACGCAAGACAAAGAAAAAAGACTGGACGTTGATACGAGAGCTTTTACTGTCTCAAACAACAGTCGAAAATGTTAAACAACAACTCCGTATTTATACAATTAGAAAAATCAATGTCACATTTTAAAAATATTAACAAACCCTGGGAATTCAGTAATTTAAATCAATAATCACGCAGATGCGTGAAATCAATGATTATGCTAGTGTGTGAAATAAATAATGAATATTAATGATTCACATGCGTATATATTACCTCCCCCTTTTAAAAGGAATCTTGCAAACAGTTTAGTATCTTTTTCCTTGGGGTCGATTTGGAAATGAACTGTTTGTGTTCGTTTGCGCTGGGATCGTCGGCTGGGTAGCATCTCTTGTTTTGCTTCTGATTTGACTGGTGGTATTTTGAAGGTTTCCAGTAGTAATTCCAGTGGCAATTTAGGTTCTTGGGATGTAGTATATCGACGTCGTATCTGATTTTTATGTCTAATCCACCATTCATCCCCAACTTTAACCTTGTACATTAGAGTTCCATGTCGACGTTCTATCAAGCCTTCGGCCCATTTTCTGTTCTTCGGTCGATAATCGCGCACATAGACAGCATCACCCTTGCGGTAATACGTCACACTATTTCTTCGTTGATGTGACGAAGATGGTAACATGGAGTGGTGATGAGTTCGTAGCATTCGACCCATTAGAAGTTCTGCAGGGCTTTTCTTCTGTTCTGCCAGTGGTGTAGTTCGGTATACAAAAAGAAAGTTTTGTATTGCTTCCGGTTTCGCCCCTCCCCCTGCTTTCAACAACGCTCGTTTGAAAGTGTCGACAAATCTTTCAGCCTGACCATTGGATTGAGGGTGATAAGGTGGCGTCCGCACGTGTTGTATACCGTTTCTCTTGCAAAATTCCTGGAACGCTTGTGAGGTGAACTGACTGCCATTGTCAGATACGATGATTTCTGGTATACCGTGGCATGCGAAGATCTTTTCCAGGACTGATACTGTTCTGCTGCAAGAAGGTGGTGTCACTTGTACTACCTCCGGCCATTTTGAGTAAGAGTCCACGAGAACCAAGTAGTATATACCTTCTATCGGCCCAGCAAAATCCACATGTAGGCGGGACCATGGTTTTGACGTGGGCCATGCTCTCGGCGGCTCCCGCGGCGGATCTTTGGCTGCCAGACTGCACCAAGACGGTATCGTTGTGGATGTTGATTAAACGCTGATATTCTTCACCGACGTCTTTCAAAGTCATTCGTGGATCTTGTTCCAGACGATTTAATAGACGTGTGCGTATATCAGCAAATTTGGGAGACTGCAAACCACAGATGAAAATCAATACCTTGAACTGGTCTTCTGAGAGTGATTTCAATTTAAAACGTTCACACGTGCGATTGACTATACCCAACTGAGTATGGATATCATCATTTTCGTTCAAAACTAGTTTCATGCAATGATATCGAATGTTGAATAACGATCTCTGATCACCAAACTGATGACGAAGGGTATGGACAGTTTCATCGAATGATCTTTCACTGGGCTTCTGTGGCAGAATTAAGTTGCAGTACTTATCTAGCTCATCTGCTCCCAATTTACGAAGTAGAAGCCGTACTTTCCAGGCATCATCTTTATCCGCAAAGTCTACTCGAAATAGGTCTTCATATCTGCGAAACCAAGTGTCAAAAGTGACGTTCGCATCTGGATCATACACAAATTCTGAGATGCTGCTACCAATGCTGTCGTTGGCTGTAGATGAATCGGCAGAGCGTGATATCTGTAGACCAGCAAGCATTTCCATCAATTTTAGCTGCTGTTCCATTAGTTTCTCTAGACGCCATGAGTCCATCTTGAACAAACCCGTCGCCAAATTTGTTATGTATGTGAATATGAGGACCTTGTAGACTACGAGCGAATCTAACTAATGCGCTGGCTAATCTGTCTTAATCGCACGTCAACAACAACAACAATAATACCGCCGGGCACGCAAGACAAAGAAAAAAGACTGGACGTTGATACGAGAGCTTTTACTGTCTCAAACAACAGTCGAAAATGTTAAACAACAACTCCGTATTTATACAATTAGAAAAATCAATGTCACATTTTAAAAATATTAACAAACCCTGGGAATTCAGTAATTTAAATCAATAATCACGCAGATGCGTGAAATCAATGATTATGCTAGTGTGTGAAATAAATAATGAATATTAATGATTCACCTGCGTATATATTATAAATATATATTTATACGACTGCAACTGAACTTGATACTCTTCTATAAGCTTCTTAACTAAATGGTGTATACCCCTGGTAATGGTACTTGGTTTTCAGAAGACACTGGACATAAAATTAGACGCACTAAATGTAGGGTGGCCATAGAACAATTTAAAACAGCCACCAGGCAAAAGTTTTCATGATTAGGTATGCCCAAATATGGAACAAACTACCTGAGGAAATGCGACTAGCAAGCTCATTGGTGTTCTTTGAAAGGGCACTTAATGGTACACTAAGTGGGTTTGCAAGTCATACCAGTGCTAGTTCCCATGTAAGAGCTTCAGAAATTTTAGGCCCATTTAATGTATGAATTTAGAGACTATACCTTTTGTTTGTTTTGCCTGTATTTATAAATTCAGACAAAAAAGTAGCAGTCATGACAAAAACACCCATACAAATAAGAGTCGGTCAAATTATGTCTACCTGATACGAAGGGTGAACCACAACTAACATACCAATGAAATATGAGAAAACAAGGTCGAGACTTACCACAACATCACATGGAAGGATATAAGTTACTTGGACATCATTTTTAATCCACCAACTGGTCTCCTTTCCAAAAGGAATGCGGCG
This sequence comes from Trichobilharzia szidati, assembly GCA_944472155.2. Lineage (NCBI taxonomy): Eukaryota > Metazoa > Platyhelminthes > Trematoda > Strigeidida > Schistosomatidae > Trichobilharzia > Trichobilharzia szidati. The sequence continues at coordinate 89,937,380 of OX235273.1, forward strand.
ATATTTTATCCACAGTGGTGAGGAAATACATAAATCCACAGTTCCCGTTGTATACACTCAGTGGAGGTAGCAGCCAACAAAGTAATGCATTTAAAGCATATGCATACTTCCCATCATCACGGCGACACTGCGGAATATGTCAAAATCGCAGAGTAATCAAACCCAACACGAGATGTAATTAACTAAATCCGAAAGGCAAACAAGTTGTAGTACATATTTGAATATTCATCCATATGACGATCGTGATGACAAATCCAAATCACTACCTATACAGCGCCAAAAAACCTGGATATCTATGAAATAAAGAAAATATGCTGACAGCTGCATTTCAGATCCCACTGACTCATTCGATGGTAAAATTCTGCTCCTGCATGCCTCTTTCGACATTTTTGTATGGATTGGTTCGCAGTTATTCTGGTTCCAGACCGAAAAGAATCAAAAATCAACTGGTTGCTGAATTATTAATACTTCTCTGCATGTTTAACTGGATAATAACTGCTGTGGTGAGCCTCTTGCAGATTATATTGCCTAAACATCGTTTACGGTAAACTAACTAACGCTTCATAACCCACTTTTATACTCTTGTGAGTAGCCCACTATATCGACCAAATGTAACGCAACACTCAGTTGTTACGCTTAATTTCAACAAATTCAACCAATAATGGTGCCTAGGATTATATCATATAAATTGTTTCAACTTATACAAAGTGTGCCTACTGTCATTATTACATTACCTTCTCCTGTATGTATATCTTGTGTCAATGACAAATTTTAAACATGCTTACTCCATATGTAAATTATTATCATATTGATGATGCCTATTAACTGGAGTTCCTCATGTGCATAAAGTGAGAATATATTATTATAGGATGCATTTCATTTTTATATGAGGGAATCGACTTCAAGATTTATTTTTTCTCTAGTATCTGTAATCCATCCAACCAACACATGGGTTTTTTGTGAATGCTAAGTCAATATCTCTATATTTTCTGATGTGGTCCATTGAATCACTAGTTGACAGATTGTTCCCACAAACTAAAGACAAAAAGACAGCAACCATGTAATTTAACCACAAACCAAATTTATTTAATTTAAATAATACTTATCCATGCCTGTGCAACTGGTGTGTCCTACACAGGTAGGAATAAATACGTACCTTAGTATTCTATCATTACTAAATATGCTTACTAATCGCATTTTCAATCTATCATATTGATGATGCCTGTAGACTGGCGTCCCTCATGTACAAAAATGAGAATACATTATTACTTTTATTATTATTAGGTCATATCTCCAAAGTATTAGAGCGAATGCGAATGTGATAAAACTGAACCCATCGATATGTCAGTTTTCCAGGAAAGTAGCGTGTTTTTCAAGTCACATTGTTTCAGCCGATGGCATTAAATGTGATCCAGCAAAAGTCAAGGAAGTTAAAGACTGGACGCTTCCAAACTCAGCCCCGGGTTCACATAATTTTTTTAGGGTTAGCCTCGTATTATCAACGTTGTGCACTTAACTTTTCTCTTCTTTCAGCTCATTTATTCCACAATTTTAAGAAGAAAGAATGCAGTTGGACAGCATCAGCCTTTGAAAGACTTGAAGACTGTTTAGGTAGACCTGCTGCCGTATTATATCCCAACGTTTCTGACCAGGTAGGTCCGTCCATCATACATACAGACGCTAGCGACACTGGTGTCAGGACTGTTCTGTCTCAAAAGATGCAGATGGAGCAGAATAGGTGATAGCATATGCAAGCAGAGCACTCAACAAGATTGAGAAGAATTATTGCACCACGCTGAAAGAAATGCTGGCGCTGACCGAATTCTTTAAACACTTTAGAGCAATCTCCTCAGTAGACATTTTGTAGCACAGACTTGTCATAAAGCCCTTAGCTGGCTACATAACTTCAAAGAAGCTTAGGATCAGATTGCTAGACGGCAAGAACACCTGCGAGAGTATGACTTTGAATGCATGCATAGACCGGCCAAAAATCATGGAAATGCAGATGAGTTGTTAAGAGGACCTCTTAGATATCACTGTGACTACCCATCATGCACCGAAGAACAAGTGTCGCTGCTCCTATTAGAGGCTGGTACTTCATATAGTTGGCCCGAACTTCAGCCTCCAGACCCTGGACTGGCCTTGATTTACGAACGTGTTCGAAGTGGAGGCGAACGACCGACAACCCACGAAATAAGTAAGCTTGAATGGGAAACTCGGTGTTCACGGTCTGTGTGGGATAATTTGAAAATTGCCGATAACATCCTTTACTGCCAAGATGGACCCACTTATACTCGTCGCGCTGTGGTTCCACAGTCAACACCACCCACAATACTCTTGTCATTAAACCAGCAGTTAGGCCACGCTCGCTCAGGAAAAATGATAGAAGCGGCTAAAAGGAGTTGCTGGTGGCCTCATCAGAGAAAAGATATCGTAGATTTCTATGACTCTTGCGAGGTATGCCAGACCTTTAAGGCTTCCCACAAATATAATAAGGCACCTTTAGAACCCATAATCACTGGCCATCCAAATGAATTGGTGCATACAGACTTAATTGATCCTATCCCAGTAACCTCGAGAAATAATAACTATATTTTAGTCATGGTAGACCATTTTACCAAATGGTGCGAAGCTATCGCGATTCCACAAATTGACGCTGTGACCATCGCAGAAGCAATTTTCGACCACTGGGTCAGCCACTGGGGGGCACCACTTCAGCCACATTCAGATCGAGGATCCAACTTTGAAAGTATCGTTTTCAGCGAAATCTGTCGCATTATGGGTATCCGGAAAGCACACACTACTGCGTACCACCCACAGGGAAATGGTTCGGTTGAACTCACCTATTGGACACTTTAATCACTCTTGCAGGCATTTGTGGACCAAAAAGCACCAGCGAATGGGACTGATCACTCTCACAGTGCTTAATGGCGTACGGAGCAAACACACACAAAGCTACGCGTCAGACGACTCTTTATATGATTACCTGAAGAGAACTATGGTTACCGATTGATCTGACTTCAAACACACTAGGAGAGGACACAATGATTGGATCCGAACACGTAATCAGACTGAGATGAAACCTGAACAAGGTACACTGAATGACTAGGAGGTAGACGTTAAATGCCATGTTCTAGTAGCGCTGTTAAAATTTCCCTTGGAAATTTTTTTTGTCAATAATTTTTAATGAAATCGCGTTACATGTTATCTGGATTGATGAGAATTTCCATTTTCTGGCCTGTTATTTTGGTGTCCGCGTCATGTAATCTGACTGCGACACCCCCTAGCATATTGGTTGCAACGATCAGTGTTTCAGGCGAACTGTAGCAAAATATCGCTATAGTGAGAAAGATAGGATAGTTGAAGGGTAATTTCATCTACACAAATAATCTACTGTATTCAGATGCTGCAACTTTCGTCATGGTATCATCCAATGGAGACTTCACGTCTCAGGATATTAATTCAGCCTATTTTCGTGTGAAGAACAGTCCTTTTTGACAAAAGAATTCTATCAGTACTTCGAAATCATTTAGACCGGCTTTACAACGTTTAATATATTTAGACACAATAGACATACACTGCTTACTTCTATGACGCATTACCTATAGCTACCCCCTTGCTACTACCTAAGTGAGCAACTCAACGTTATCTTTGAATTACAAAGTAAAAGCGGACATCCTGAGAGCTTTCTGGGTAAAAAGATCGCCTCCTAGTCGAGAAAATAAACATATCCTAATCTCTTCACAAAAGCGTTTAGAGGTATTTATCCTATCGCCTCAAATGACTCACTATTTGCTGTCATTTAAAAAGTGAAAATAAATTTATCGAAGGCAGTGTGCTTATGGTTTCTAGATATCATAATGCACCATGAGGAAAAAGCTTTATTCATAGGGTTATAGCAATTAGATGCGCGATATAAATCCGAAACACAACGACTACGATTCTCAATCACAGAACATTCTACTTTGCTACCAAATCGTCTCAATAGATGCTTCGCCAAGAAAAAGAAGACCACTGGTTCAAGGAAAATTTATTTAAAGTTTTCTTATAAATCATGGGCAACCGTGTTTATAACCACGGAGAAATCACAAGCATCCGAAAAATAGGAGTTTCATTATTTGAACTGAAACAAGCAATTTGTAACCAGCCAATTTTTTCACCCCGATTAATAATCAGCTTCTCAGACGGTTGTAAATTCGAAACGTTATTCTTGCTAGTGAATTTCTTACCGAACACTCACCAGATCATCGTACGTTAGCCGCTTTTCAAATCGTTTTGAAACAAATAAAATGGTTGTTAACACCGCGTTTACTACAGGCAGTCCTAGTTCGTGCGTTTGGATCTAGTACACTAGGCATTAACAATCATTTAGGGATTTCCTATTGCTTCCAAAAGTACATACAAACACCACACATTCATACTTCACATGTGGCTCACCCTTGCTTGATTCTCTCACAATATACCTGATTTTTTAGCTGACAACAGACACCTTGTCGAAAAGCTCCAAAGCATTTTAAACTTCAAACCAGGTTCTAAATTCTCTGGGTTTAATTAGTTCTTCGAAAACTTTGCTAATATCAACCCTGATGGTGCTCTCTTCACCGGATTCATTCGTAGATAGTTGCATGCTGTAAACATGAATGTGACAGACATTTTTTCCCAGATTCCTACATATTAAGTAACCAACTGAGCCAGCAGCAATAACGGCAACCAAAAATGAACTGGAAACAATGGCTTCTGCTTCCCAAACATGTTCACGTGTATAATCTCCAAGATTTCTACACAGTACTAATTCATTAATAGCTGAAAAACAATTAAAACACTGAAACCATGCATGAATGCAACGTATGAAACAATTACAATGAAACGAATGCACTGACCTGGTGGCAAAAACTTTCGAAACAAACGAAATAATTAATTTCAACAGAAATGGAAACAATAATGAAGTGAAACGCAACATTTGTGAACAATGTGCATCAAGATAAGTTGTGAATAACTGCTGGATAAACGGAAAAATCAATGTGTAAACGAACAGCAGCGGAACTGCAATCCAACATGGCCGACTAACATGGACGAAAATGACCTTTGAGCGTCTCACTCCATCAATGACCTTGTACATGGCGTTTAATTTCTGCCGACTAGGAATATACTTCAAACAAACTAGAGGCAAAAGAAAGAATATTACGATAGGAAATCACAGAGATCACCTGCGGAGCCAGGATGTATGGTAATGCTACTTAAGAAGGCACCACCCAAAATGAAGGCTCTTAAATTCCATAAACGCTGGGAAGGACCATTTACTGTAGAAGAGATACTAATTGACTGCACCTGTAGGATCCAGGAGCCCAATTCCTCTCATAGTCCGGTCACACATTGCAGTAGATTAAACTTTTTCGGCAAAAAGCCTTAGTTCAGGCAAGTCCTGCAAAAACAGTCACCTAGCACCGCAGGCGGTGCTCCTATGGGAAAGGGGGTAGTGTAAGGCGTGGTGAGTTCGGCGGTTTTCCGGTGTTTAAACTATGCATTTCTAACTTCAGGTTGGCTACGTATCGTGTAGTGATTGGTCACCTAAGATGATGCAATGGATGACCAATAGGAATGCCCTTCCCCTCTCACCTAATTGCATTATGATTGGTTGTGAACGTGATCCTTGACCTTGAGTCTTCGTTCTGACAAGCATGCAGCACTTGTGTGATTATCTTGCTAACGTGCGCTTTGCTCTCTGTTTCAGATCATTGCTTGATGATTAGAATTACAGATATGAGTTTTTTCAAGGTTACAGGTACGCCTTAATGAAGAGTGCCGACTAATACGAATCTTATGTCCAAGGCTTCCTGTTAAATGGCTTTCAGCCAATAATATTATATTATTATTGTTTCCTTTAATTCCTAGAGGAACATAGGGCTTCAGCCGTGCGTCTCCATTGCGTTCGGTTCTCTGCTAGAGTCTTCACCTGGCTCCAAGTCTGCCCACACGTTTTCATCTCCTATTCACATGACCACCTCCAAGTCACCCCCACACTGATGACAAACTCGCCACTTCCCTTTCGAGTTCCACTCAAGGGCTTGTCTAGTGATGTCACTTGATGGTTTCCTCAGAGTATGGCCAATCCATCTCCATTTCTTCCTGCCTATTTGTTTCACAGTCGGTTCCTGGTTGGTTCGCTCATTGCCAGAGATCTCTGTTGCTGATCTTTTCTGGCCGGCCGGCCATCTGATCTTGAGTATTGAGCGAAGACAGCTAGCTGTTGATGAAGGTCTGTAGTTTGTTTGAGATGCTCTTTATGACGCGCCAGGTCTCTGATCCGTAAAGTGAGTAGCACTGACTTCACATTGGAGTTGAAAATCCGGATCTTATTTTTGATGCTGAGTGCTGTTCACCTCCACACAGACTTGAGAGTAGTGAAAGCTTGTCTTGCTCTCCCGATTCCTGCTTTGATATCCTCGTCAGTTCTGTTTGCCTGTAGTTGAAACGATGCTTCCCAGGTAGGTAGGTAAAAGAGGTTGTTTCTTCCAGGTCCTTTCCATTTATGCTGATCGTTGTCTGTTGTTGTCCTGTTTTCTCTATGTCCACCTGGAGTCCTATCGTTGATGTTTCTTCTGCCAACTTGTTGCTTTTCGCTTGCATATCTTTCAGTTTGTGGGAAATCAGACATATATCATCGGCGAAGTCCAGATCCTCCAAGCATTTTGTGTGAGTCCATTTTATGCCTGTTTCCTCATTGCCCGCTGTTTGTCGCATTATCCAATCTGCTGCAATCAGGAAAATCATTGGCGATAGGAGGCAGCCTTGTACTAGTCCTGTCCTCACTTCGAAGGATTCCGTGAGTTTCCCGTTGTGCATTACTTGGCATGCAGCATTGTCGTACAGCTGTTGGATGAGATGTATAATTGTCGGTGGCACCCCGTAGTAGCGAAGTAGTTTCCAAATCACCTCTCCATCGACGCTATCGAAGGCCTTTTCAAAGTCAATGAAGTTGAGATAGAGAGGTGACTGCCATTCCAAGCTTTGTTCAATGATGATCCGTAATGTGGCGATCTGATCGATGCATGACTTGTTTCTCCTGAATCCAGCCTGTTCTGGTCGAAGTTTTTCATCCAGGTTGGCATGTTTGATTCTCTCCAGGATGATGCGGCTTAGTATTTTGCTTGGGATGGACAGGAGCATAATTCCGCGCCACTTCTTGCATTGACTTAGGTCTCCTTTCTTTGGTAGTTTGAATAAGTAACCTTTCTTCCAATCCTCGGGTACTTTGCCTTCTTTCCACACCTTCTCCAGTAGTGGCGTCATCAAGTCCGCTGTTGTCTCTGGGTCCATTTTCAATGCTTCTACTGGGATTTCCTCTGGTCCTACTGCTTTCCCAGTATTCGGCATCTTGATTGCCTTCAGGACTTCTGATTTCGTCGGGGGGTTGGTGTTCACTGGTAGTTCTACTTCCGTTGTTGGTATTGTTGGGCGCGTTGTAGGTGGTGGTCGATTTAGGAGTCTTTTGAAGTGTTCAGCCCAGTGTTCCCTTTGCTCGAACTCTTTGGTGAGTGACTTTCCATTGTCATCCTTCACTGGCTTAATTTGTGTCAAACTTTTGCCCGATAGGAACCTAGTTGTTTGGTAGAATGTTGCGAGGTCTCCTTTGCGTACACTGCAGCTTGTTCTGCTTCACTTGCCATGGTTTCATAATACTTTCTTTTGTCTTCTCTGGCACTCTTCTTTACTCCTTTGTTCGGTGTCTTGTAGTTTGCATTCAAATCCTGCTTTTGTTGCTCATCGGTGCAGTGGATAATCTTTTGTTTCACCATCCTTCTCTCTTCTATCAGTCTCCAAGGGTCCGTAGTGAGCCACTGTTTGTCCTGTCTTTTCTTTCTGCCTAGAACTTCCATGCAGGTTTGACTTCACACTGTTTTCAAGTTGTTCCAGTGCTTTTCGACGCTAACCCCTTCGCCAGTGTTGGTTTGTGTCTCGGCTTTTTCCTTTGTGCTTGCAGTGAAGATGTCCTTTGTGTCCTGGTCCTTCAGTTTTTGGGTGTTGAACTTGGCTTGTGATCTATCTGCAGCTCCTGATTCTCTGAAAGCTTTTAATTTGATTTGGATTGTCCCTTGTACGAGGCAGTGGTCTGAGTCAACGTCTGCTCCTCTTCTTACTTTCGTGTCCAGTAGGCTGCGCCTCCACTTCCTTGAGATTGAGACGAAGTCGATTTGGTTTTTGGTTCGCCCATCTGGTGACACCCATGTAGCCTTGTGGATATCCTTGTGTTTGTATACGCTGCCGCCAGTCACTAGTTCATTGAAGGCCCAGAAGTCGGCGAAGAGTTCTCCGTTTTCATTCATTTCTCCGACAGCTTCTCTACCCATGATGAGTTCCCTTCCTGTGTTGTCTGGTCCCAGTTTGGCGTTCATGTCTCCCATTAGTATTTTGATGTCACCAGCTGGAGTATTGTCCATTGTTGCCTGTAGTTGTCTGTAGAATTCTTCTTTCTTTTCGAGGTCTGCGTTGTTTGTGGGTGCATAGCATTGTATAACTGACACTTTCCTTCCTTTTGAGTTGAATCTGGCGGTCATTATCCTGGGCGAGATCGCCTCTAATTGTATCAGGGCCTTCGTTGCCGTTGGTGACATCATGATAGCCACGCCCTCGGTGTGCGAGTGGTTATCTTCTGGGCGACCGGAGTAGATCACTGACTCACCCGTTAACAATTTGGTGAGTCCATTCCCATTCCATCTGCTTTCACATATCCCAGTACTTGAATTCCGTATCTTTTCGTTTCGTTTGTGATCTGGGCAGCTTTGCCAGTCTCGTACATGGTCCGGACATTCCATGTCCCCACAAAGACTTTTTCTTTTGTTGCAAGGAGACTCATCGTACTGAAATTTCTGTAGCAACTTTGTTTACAGGGTGAGGTTGCTGGCCTCACGTCTGAGAAGGGGATTGTTACATTAAATTATAGTTTAGAGAGAAGCGATCTTGTGGGTTGCTCCCTTTAAAACCAGGAAAACAAGGAATAAAACAATCAGAACAACACCAGCGAAAGGAAAATAATTCACACCAAAAAGCCCAGCAGGTGACAACAACAATAGTAACACCACAGTCAAGTACAGTTAACCAAAATGATACCACAATCATAGACTCACTGACTTGAGCCAACTTGAACATGTAAATCCATGAATATATACAATTATAGATATTAGTTAGTGTTAAACAAGCATAGAGTGGCGAATAGATAGTTATAGGTATTATCTATCAAAAGTATTATATCCAAGATTCAGTGTTTCAAAGGCAAATAATTGCAATCGATTTTCGCAACATTTTTGGCAAGATATTCCACAAATTAAGAGTTTTATGTAACTATGTAAATGTAACGTATTAATCGAAAAGCGCGTCAAGGTCAGTTTTCAGCCAATACACATGTAATACTGTGCTTCTACATACCGAATAAGCTACTCCTTCTGTGACGACAACTTGTCTTGGGCAACGTTAAAGTGAGACCTTGATGTCGTCCAGATGGAAAAACTGGACACAAGCGTTAATTACCCGGGTGATGTGGCGAGGGCATATCTGATTATATACTCCATGCGGTCCCTTCCGCGCTTCTTCTTAAAGTTTCTTAGACATATGTACGACTTCACCTTAAAGAGCATAAAATCATTGCTCTCCGGTTACTTAAAAATGACACTGACCTTCTACAATGAGTTCAAAAACAGGCGACGAAATGAGGTTTTAGAGGATAAGTGTGTTGACGTTCACGAATAGTATGAAGTATACTAACGTAAGATCAAATACCCACAACTCCTATGTAATTCGTTACGCGTGGACCAAAGGCAAAGCAAAACACCAGAATTGATTGCCCAAATTACGAAGTATATTTCGGGACATAAGCGGAGCGCGAGATGATTGCTTAACTAACTACGAATCGTGTACGAACGAACGAACGAACAAACGTGACATGACGGTATACCAAATGGCGCGGATGCTTGACCGGAAGCCTTCAGCTAAACAAATCGACTAAAACAGTGAGGGTGAGCATCCAGTGTACAGTGATGAATTCTGTGGCCAATAATTCTGCGGAATTACCTACCGCTATGGGTTTCACGAATAAACCATACGACTAGAAGTTGAGGAGATTAGATCTGTTCACATTCAGTGACCATCAGCCTAGGGTTGACATAATGACTGCCTACCAGATTACAAATGACTGGAATCACACAAACAATTAGTCTTAACTGATTTCCTCAAGACAACCCACCAAGTACTGCTCATCGGAGGGCGAATTCTTGAGTGCTAAACAACTTCTTATGGATTAGAGTTTTCCACACCTGGAAACTATAGTAAATCTTTGTGTATTCTTTGCACTCCAATAGGCAGCGGTGATTTCTTGTGTCTTTTATTTGTTTTGAATTTCGTGTATTACATAGTGTATTTGAGGTTTTTTAAATGTGGAGTGAACTACATTTCTCCGGATTACATTGGTTGAAAAATATTCAGTAGGCGCTAGTTGGTCAAACAATGTCACTTCTCTAGTTATCAAGACTTTCTTCATATAAGGCGTACGTGAAGTTGTTAATGTATAACTTACGGTGACAAGTAACCAAAAGCTTCTGCAAGCTTTTAGTTGCAAGTTTCCAGTTTGAAATTCACTTTCATCAGGAAATGCAATAATGGTCGTTCGGTTTCACAGTTTAGTACAAGCAACAAAATTATCATTAGCAAATAAGCTTACTAATACTTTTGCGGCAATCTAGTGAAGCAAACTTATTTACCTTATACATTTCAAGCCCTGATGTTTGATTTTGTGTCAAACGCTCCATGTTTCGTAAGTTGACTATGATTGGTTTAGTATTTTGATAAGAAATATCAGTGGTGGAAGAGGTTATATTGTTGTGGTGCTCTATTTTTGACCAAATTAGCGTACACGTATATCCTAGTACTTCTTTGCTTTTATTATTGTGTCCTAACGTTGTGATTACTCGACATCCACAACGTAAATCAAAAGGCACTTGAGAAGGAGTATGAACGTGTATTATCGCCGTAATCAAAATTCAAAAGTTGAGCGAGTACAATGTATCAATTGTTAACACGCAATCTTTAGAGTGATAAACGAATCAAAGTACAATTACATAGTGAAAGTATGCTACGATGATGAGTAATGAAATGGGTCACTACAATATGATACAAAACGGTTAAACAGATGCAGAAGTGTGAATTTGAAAAATATAGTACATTTCAATCTACTGAATTTGAGACGTGTTAGTACGATATTAAGGTACGTGAATGAGGTGTCAAAGTAATACAAAAGTCGTTTTAAAAATGCATGTATGAAAAGATAATAGAAAACAGTCGGTTTCTTTTCAAGAGGTAATATTTTCTTTTTACGGAAAACTGCTTCAGGTTTCTGCTAACAGAAACAGAACATCTGAGGAAAATAAATTTCGCATCACAGTGCAGGTGCCTAAGGACACTGTTCTCATCCCGATCGTTATTTACAGATAAAGTTACCCGCACTGTGAATGCAAATGAAATGCTGTAGCTCGAGAAGACCTGACGATTTACCTGACTGAATCATACTATTACAAGCTTGCTTCTGAAACTAGTGAGGCACAAGAAAATCCAACCATATCTTCCAGCTTTTTAATTCATCTAACATCGCAAATTACTAGCACATAACAAAGCTTAATCAATAGGTACACGTGATGTCTTGGAATCATTTATTATCAGAAGAATTAAATTTTATAAATTCGATAAAAACAGACGTTAGGTACAACATCATCAATTACCAGACAAACAAAACAGTCATTCACAGAGTGAAATCCAGTTACAATAATGAATATCAGAACGACTTATTACAACGCAATATAAATGCAGTACGTTCTTCCCAAAAATGACTAGTTTGCTGGCTTCAAAAATTACTTAGAGAGCTATCACTTCTCCCTTATTCTTTGTTGAGGTCATTTGGTTTTGAAAAGGGATTTTTATTAACAATTAGACTTCTAGAAACTTTTGACACGCAGTGGGATTTCGTAGTAGCTCATCTATTGCTTACCCGTCCAAATAGCAGGACTCGAGAATTTTTTTAAAATACTGCAAAACAGCCACTTTTAAGATTTCGAAGAGTTTCTACTCGAAGTTATGATCAAAGGAAAAGGTTATTGCAAAGACTTACAAGTATCTACGTTGGTCATTTATTTCGTTCGTTAAATAATGTGACGAAGTTATCAACGTAAAACAGCAGTAAAACATTAAAAAGTCTCATAATGTGTGAAACGATTTACTACTCACCTCAATGCATTAGGCTTGCTTTCTTGATCACCATTTATGGTATCAAGCAGATCGTATATTGTGATCTGAATAATTTTGGTTTCTCAAGGTAACTGTGGTGAAATTTCACCTCTTTGAACTGTGTAAAGTGGAAATCGAGAATGTGAATTATAAAATCTCTAATTTAATAGACGTGGAAAATCGAGAATAAAATTGATAGGAATTGCCTAAAGCAAGGATGAACATTTTAAGCTAGCGGCTGCTGAAGTAGAAGATTTTGCGTTTTGATTTTAGATGTGATATGTTTATTGGACAATCTTAAACCCCATACCAAATTTTCGACTTTATACAACAGATGTTCATCCCTATACAACTAAACAAATTAGTTTGTTTAGCCATTGAGACTGGAATATATATATATATATAATGTTGTAACAACAGAAGGCAAGCCACAGAAGACAAGGTATATTTTTAAGTGATCAAACCGCTACTTATTGTGTATACAGTTTTATATTCTCTAACCAATCATTGAGTGTGTGATTTCGGTTTACATTAGTAATGAAATAGAATGTTCAAATACATATAATATTCTGTTGTTAACGCCGTACTGAACTGTGGGAATATGTGAGAATAATATTCCGTTGGAACACATTATCTGTATTACACCACCACAATGTATTTTCGTCTAATAAAATCCTAACAGACCAGTCTTTGTCTTCTGATATCACCGTGGCTCAGTAAAGCAGAATGTATTTGTGGTATGACAGTCGCACTCTGTATTCAGTTGAGTTTCTGTAATAATTATTTGTAATAGTAGTATTTCGCAGTGACTGAATTACAGGAAACCAACCAACAACACAGAAAGGGATGAATTTAGGAATTTGTATTTGACGGAATTTTTTGTAATTCATATAATAAATATAAACAAACAACAATTAGTATTTAAACAATGCAGTGATAGAAATTGTCAATCACCACATCTACCACGTGTCGAATGTCTCCTTGCATATTTATAGTGAGGTCTAGGTTTGCTCGCAAGTCTCTGAGATCTTCTAACTGATCCTGTGATATTATTTTCATCGGTATCATTTGCACTTATTTCTGAATTATCTACAAAATTAGGATTAGTAGCGGAATCATTAAAATTGTAATCGGAACGACCTACTTCATTTATTTTCACTTGATCCACGTGTCTGTTGTGAACGGAATGATCTTCGATATCTAGTATCTTCCCCATTCGATTTCCCATTTTTTGTAGTATGATTCCGACAAAAGGTCAATAGGCATTCACTCTATAATAATGTACATCAGAAGTCGTGGACATCAGATGCGTTCGGAGAATTCGAGATTTGAATAGCTTAGCAGGACTTTCATGGGTACTTGTATGCTCTGCATCGCGATATTGAAGTAGGAATTTATCTGCGGTTTCCTATCGCATTTCACTGTCGTTATACTCACTCAGGCTCAAGTGATTAAGAGATTAAGAGAGTTCCGCTATAAGTTGGCTTGAAAATTTTGGGAGAATTCACGCAGACAAGGTGCTGACATATATTATAGTGGACAGGTTCAATATTTAACTAGAAATGGTTTGTTAGTGTTACAAATCGCGTGAAAACATTAACGCTGTACAATAGTAAGCGGAGTAAGGTGAGCAACGTTAGCTAGATAAAATTTGAAATAGAACAGAAGGTAAATAGGACTAAGTGAATAAACAAATAAAAATCTGTCAAGTGGGAAAAGAAAATATAACTACTTCACACTGAATATTATGAACTTAAAAGAGAGATATGAGATAAGTGTTTTCAGATTTTAACTGAAATTTAACAGTAAGCAGTAGGGTGTTTATCTAGTGCAAAATACTGTCGGCTCATAGGTCGAGAAGGAGAAAGTAAGTGAGAGAAAGGGAAAATAGGTAAAAGGTGAACTTACTGAGTTCAGAAAGTTTCATTTCATCTTCAGTTACCGTTCTATACACCTATTTTACTTCATGAATTCAAATTTACCCCAAATAGTTGCACTAATTAACACATTTATCACTGGTCAAACAATCCGGAGATTTTTGCCAGGTTGGTGAATCAAGAAGAAAAACGTTTGTCAAAAACATACTTATTCACTCAGTCTATCAATAACTGCTAATTGAAGTAGTGATGGATATTGTGTCAGCCATATTTTGATAAGAATAGAAACCAAAGATGCCATCTTTAATCAAATCAAACGTTTTCCAAATGTAAACTAAGTCTTAAGGTGGAAAAAATTCGTCCGAACATATATATATATATATATATATATCATATATTGCGTTTCATGTATAATGATGCATAAGAATAAAATCGATACCGATGTCCTTCTCAAAACGTGCGGTATGACTCCCCCACAAAGTGAGTTCACATATGAAACATAGAAAGGCAATAATTTACCATTTCTTGATATCTCGCTAAGAAGAAGGCAAGATGACTGTATTAATTAGTGTATTTTCTGGAAGAAGTAATGGGTTGGCTTATACACCCATTTCAGATCGTTTGTTCCTCTTGCATACAAACTAAATCTCATCAGTAGTCTAATATTTCTTGCTACAAAGTACATGCAGTAGAGAAGACTCAACACCTGTACCGGATATATAGGAGACTGCATTACCCGAATTCTAGTCTCAAATTAATTAATCTAAGTTTACCATAGGTAAGAAACATTCGTAGTCATACTTAGATTTTTTAAGATAGCTAGAAATAAGATGGCATTCTCTCTAAGACAAATGTTGTCAATATAGGGATCCGACTGAGCCAGTTCGATAAAATAATCTAATGTTCTAGATACTGAGTAATGAATGTGAGGTCAAAAATATAAGTTCGAGTAATTGGATAAGGTAAATCAGATCATCAAAACATGTGAATTTGCTTAAATCTAGAATGATACACCCCGCTAAGTTCTCTAACGGGGAATTCATCTATTACCATTCATACAATTACGCTATAGGATAGGTCAAGGTGAAAGTGTTAACTAGTCATACAGCTAGAAGAAGACTGTTTAATTACCTAATCTCCATATATTGATTCAATACCCAAAATGTACAGTGAGAGTGACCCATTACCAATCCAAAAAATATGAAAAATTCTACCAAATAATAGGTTAGAAAGTCGTGTAACTTCCTTAGTATGTTTTTGAGCAATAAAATTTTTGCTCGACACATCACCCGGTTAATGATACTGAGTCATTATGTGACATATGCGACGAAACAAATATGAAATTATACTCTGCTACATTGTCCAAGTTCTACTTTTAGATTACCTTGAATGAGGTTTTCAGAAAAATCTTATCCTAATCACGTTGATAATACAGTCGTTATGTGATGTGACCTTAGCCATGTAATACATTTATCAAGATTCATGAGTGATGTGTGTAAAAAGATTGAACTTACTATAAAACTTGAGAACGGTGCTGTGATATTAGTCTAAGTGGTAAATATCAAATGGCCACGTGTCGAACAATTAAAATAAATATTTTGTGAAATTTATGGAATTATCTCCAGCTGGCTAAAACAGGCATTATTTAATTTATAATCATATTGTGGTGAGTGCTACTTATAATCCGATATAAGTAGTATATCAGAAACGAATTCAGAAAAGTAACAATATGTTTTGCACACTGGAAAGAGCAATCAAAGAAGAGAACCATGAGAAGAATGTTGCCATATGATGCAGAATCCAAGAAGCTATCGAATGTGACGATATTCGACCAATTCGTCAAGGATGTGGTAAATGATGTGCAAATGGCAGTTTGAAAATATGTTATACGAAATTTACCTACTTACAATACGTTTCACTCGATAACGGAATAAATATTAGATTAAAAATCCCAGTTAATCAAATAATATTGTAACAGTACATGATAAAAAATACAGTTAACGAGTATATGAATTAATGGTTACTTGGTGATACAATAAAAGTCCACTGCTACAAATTATTAATATAATCCACAGAAGTGTTCACTGCCGGAGTCGCGTCTACTAGTAGACGCTGTGCACCAGTTGTGGAATAGTCTTCGGATGAGGATGAGAGGTTCTTGCAAAATCCAAAGGATACAACGCCGTTAGTGGTGAAACAAGTAGACAGTATGGACCAGCGAGAAGATGAAGCGTCGAGTAGCACACTGTATTTTAGATTGTACTCCAAAGTTATGTATATTTTACAATGAATCGTTTTTAAAAAAAAAGTTATACACAGTGTTTCCATTTATGAAATCTACAAAAAAAATATGTCCAATCGTATTGTTCCAGACTCCACACCTTGATGAAAACATCTTAATATATTTTTTACAGAAGATCTGGTCTCCTCTACTTATCTGTTACATGCAGCTGCAGTATTTCGTCCACTGTACAAACATAAATACTATGAGAATTAAAAATCCAGTTAAAATTTAATGTATTGTATACTGCCTAAAACATCTCTAATATTTTGAAAACTAAAGTAGGATGGAATAATATCCAGATGGAATTATTTGTTACTGAAAAACCAAACAGGAATATTGTGGAAGTTCACTTTTACATAACAATTCACAAGTCGGAAAATATATCCAGTTAAGATACATTCAATTCAGTCATAGTGTAAAGTTAAACGATTGTAATATTTGTAGAGAGTTAACTTATCTCACGGTGCATTTCAATATGAATTGACATTAGTTGTAGAACCTTTAAAAAAAAGAAGAAAAGTTAGGCAGTCGCTTCGTTTGAAAGTTAGTCAATTAAAAGGTTAAAGTATAATTCCAATTGATAAGCTGTCCAGTATCACAGGATTATGAGTGAACTATTATTCAGACACATTTACTTTGAATTATTTGAATGACATAGAAACATACCTTATACGGTGGTCAGCTGGTAAAATTGATACGACTGTTATTCGTAAAATCAATATATGCGTTTACTTCTGAATTCCTTTAAAAGAGTGACGGCTTCGCAGTTGATATTGTCAACTGTCGTCATTTGACAATATCCGGTATGTCGATAAACTATTTATATACATTAGATTATGAATGAGCTAGATTCAGGGCATAATTATTTCTATGCTTTTGAATAGTTTAGCGACTTCAAATGACAACTTATTTCACGTTTACTTTAGAAAAAAAGAGCAGTGGGGACACAAAATATTTGTTTGAACAAATTACAATAAACTTTAATATATTACTAAAGCTGTCATTGAGTCAGTTTCGTGCAACTAATATCAGCATTTTATATTTGAAATATATTGACAGTAGTTTCTCATCAATTTTTTGTATATACTTCTAAGAATTCCGAGTTCCTGCTGCTTGTTTCTTCTGAAGTCAGCCTGTTGGTTGCATATTAACTATCAATGCTTACACAGAAGAGGTCACACTGTATACCACTTATATCTGCTGTTAAAAGTGGCACACAACATGTCACAATACAAATTTTCGTAGAATGTTATCTTTTAAATTGCATATAAAATTGTATAAGTGGAATTAACAATGGACAACAAGTACAGTGATTACTTGTCTGATGCACTGATGAAGTACTGGAGAGGCCTAATAATGAATAATAAGTTCAGTATATTGTGTGTATTCGGAAGGAAGATTATGTGTATACTGGATGAGAGGATAACTTGAACTTCCGGTTGCCGGAAGATTTAAGTATTTACATTTCATCTGGATGATAGGACACCCACTTTTTCCCTTGTAGGGGACTTAAAAATAAGCTCGACAAGTGTACGAAATATCAGAATAAAAATCCAAGTCAATAAAGAATACTGAGACAGTATATTATAGATATACAGATAAATGAGTCATAAAGACAATGGTTGCTTGGTAAAATAGTTATAATCTACTGCTAAAAATTAACAATATACTTTACAGATACGGTTCACTGCTGGGTTGTATCCACTGATAGAAGTTGTTCACCAGTTGTCGAACAGTCTTTGGACGAGGATGAGAAGTTCGTGTAATTTTCAAAGAATGCATCACAGGGATTAGTGGAGCAAGTAGACAGTAGAAACGAGTGAGAAGACGAAGCGACGGACAGCACAGTTTCATTCAAACACGAAAGTTATACATATTTTACAAAGAAGTCGACTAAACAAAAGTTATGTACAATGTGTCCATTTTTAACACTTGGCAGATTGTCCAAATTTATTGTTCAGGACTCCACACCCTTACTTTCTATTGTCAAAGAGACTTTGTTACAACGGAAGGAAACATATTAAATGTCAGTGATCTGTAAACCAGACATTTGATCCTAATCTAGATTAAACGTCACGTAATTGGAGTTTTATTGGTACATTCAGTCCAGTCAGAGCATAGTTTTTTACTTTAAATTAGTAATTTATGGGTTATGTGAAATAAACACACATTACCTTTTTCCCTTCAAAAAATAAATCTTTGGCTTCTCAGTCAGTCTTCTATGTCTTCTGAATGTGAAAATGGTAGTTGAGAGATTAGTTATGTATTGTTGAGCGTTAAAGCAATAGTAGAACTGACCCAAATCCAGTATTATCTAAGAAATAACAGTCTTATTGACACATTAATGTGCAAACATGCAAACTGAATTGAATTACTACATTTATTTGAAAAGAGGTGTACCAAATGAAGACCATTTATTGGTATTTTCACGTATTTTAGTTTTGAAAGTGCTCACTTCCAACACAGCTTACGTTTTTAGACGTGACCGTCCGTTAACTCAAGGAAAATGTTGTACACTGAGGTTTCTATAATTTTTTAAATATATTCAAGTGACATTTATATTAAAATGGATTCTGTCCATTCTTATTGAGTACTTACCAGCATTTTGAAATATAGGTTTTGGAATTTTGTGCTCTATGCCTCCTGTTTTATTGGTTATTATCGTGAGCATTGTGATGGACTATCGATCATGGTAGTCGAAAGTTAAAAGCATATACTATCGAAACAAAACGAGCTCCGAGCCGTATCCATGCTGAATTTTTTACGTAGCGGAAGTCGATATCATTCGACACATAAACCGTTCACAAAAAATCACTATATTTCGTTAATTATAAATCGCATTATTATATGCACATTTAATTATCATTAACACAAATGCAAACTAGACTGCTTACGGTAAAAAGGATAGCGTTAACCTTTTTCGTCGTTTTCGGTGCAGTAGTTAGGGTGAAAGTGTCATTTATCAGCCCGATGTAAAACTGTGTATGGCAGAAATCAATGTCATAGTCGGGATTACAGTATCTTGAAAACAGAAATGAAACTTGAAAAGGATGATATAAGTCCCTATTATGATGAAAGAAGTTTTTATCAATAACGTTTAGCATACAGAATTCTCGCCTGATAAGTGATTACAAAGCACGTTTGCTTACACTGATCTTTGATGAATGTGTAAGCGTTTAATCGTGCTTTAACTGAAACGGTTCTACATCTAAGCTGTTTATGGTGATTAATACATTTTTAGTGAATAAGAGGAATGCATTTAAATTGTAAACAAATTTCTGTTTTTCTTGAAATAATGACAGATATTCAGAGGTATTCTCAGAGGCAATGTCATTTGCTACATTCATCATTCATATGATAAAAGAGCCATACATAAATGGCTTTTACTGTGTGATACATAAAACAGGCTGGTTACGAAAGCCTCTGTGCTCTTATCTTCAGAGAAGGAAGTTAGGTCAGTTTGCTTTTTTTGATTTCAACCGATATCCAGTCGAACTGCGGTGGGCGCGTACTGCAGATGAGCCCCAAACTCGGACGAAACAGCCAGTAAACTAGGCGAGGTTGAAATGAACATATACTGTTGTTATAACCTCAGTAGACTCTATGGACTCATAATGCAGTATTTTCTTCTAATGAAACCATTGTATTATTCACTTTAAAATATATAAAAACAATTATTATTGTTCCCTTTGGTTCCGAGTGGAACATAGGGCTTCAACAACACATCTCCACTTTATCCTATCTTCTGCCGTCTACTTCAGTTGGGTCCACCATTGCCGATAATCTCTCATCTACGATCTCCTCCATGTCACCCTAGCACTGACGGCCTACTCGTCGCTTCCCATTTGGATTCCACTCGAGCAATGGCCTGCAATGCGCGCGATGTCATTCGACGGCCTCCTGAATGTATGCCGGATCCATCTCCATTTTCTCCTACATATTTGTTGAGCAGTCGGCTTTTGGTTGGTTTATTGCAAGAGCTTCTTGCTGCTTATTCTTTCTGGCTGACCATTTGATCTTCAGTATGGAGCCAGCGAACCTGGCAGCTGTTGGTAAAAGTCTGTAACTTGTTGGAAGTCCCTTTCGTGACACGCCAAGTTTCTGACCCGTTTATAAGAACCGACTTCACATTTGTTTTGAAAATCCGAATCTTGTTCTTTATGCTGAGGCGGAGTGCAGAAGATTTTCAAACTGGTTTCAAGTTGATGAGGGCGTATCTTGCCTTTCTGATTCTGACTGGATTTGACATATCCATTCGTTCCGCCTATAGTAGAAACGATACTTACTAGATAAGTGAAGGAGGTTACCTCCGTTAAATCTCTCCTGTTGATGGTGATTGGTGCTGGTTGTTGTGCTGTTGCTGTCGGTTGGTTATCTTCACCTCTGTCTTCTCTATGTTCACCTGCAGTCCTGTCTTCGCTGCCTCTTCAACCAGTTCTTTGGTTTTCGCCGGCAAGTCTTCGAGTTTGTGTGATATTAGACATATATCATCTGCGAAATCCAGATCTTCCAGAGTCTTCTTATCGGTGGTCCAGCGTACTCTCCTCTACTCGCTTCCAAGCACAGTCTGATGCATTATCCAGTCCAACACAATTAGTAATATCATCCGTGATGATAACAGTCAGCCAGATTGTCTTACTCCTGTACTGACTTCAAATGCCTCACTGCGTTTTCCGTTGTGGATCATCTGACACGTGGCACTGTCATATAACTGCTGAATCAGGTTGATAAAGATATACAAACAACAGTTATGTTAAAGGATAACCACT
This sequence comes from Trichobilharzia szidati, assembly GCA_944472155.2. Lineage (NCBI taxonomy): Eukaryota > Metazoa > Platyhelminthes > Trematoda > Strigeidida > Schistosomatidae > Trichobilharzia > Trichobilharzia szidati. The sequence continues at coordinate 89,958,577 of OX235273.1, forward strand.
GTTTAACTAGAAAACATACTCCATTTGTTTTCAAATGCTTTTCATTCAGGAGACAGTAACATTGTTTTAGCTTGAGAATGCGAGAGGATTAGAATCTCAAGGTTCATGATTTTTACCTTCATTGAATTCGCTAAGTAATGCCGCCGCCACTCGGTGTTATCTACGAGTAACTGCCTTCACAACTAACTTATTGGACTCCATTGATAGATCTTTAAGTCAGCCGGGTCCCGGCAAATTTAAATTCTAAACAGCTGTATTACTTCTGAGAAATTCCGACTATAAATACTACCATGGTTATAATTTTTTCACAATAGTCCTGACGGCAAAAGATGCCATTAGTCATCGTTAATTTATCATTTGTGAAGCTTCATTTTACAGATGACTGAAACAGTAGTGAATTCTGTCATCTGAAATCTATAGCACCAGTGTTTTTGTAGACAGACTTATCAACCATCAAAAAAATATATATATTATTGATAGTATGTCTATTCGATTAACATATGTGAAATAAAACAAACAGACCTTGATAATATTTTCCATTGTAAATTACCCTACTAACTTAATGTCATGTGATACGCTTTCATATATAAAAATTGTCTGTGTAGATATGCGCATAATTATGGTGAAAAAGCATTAGGATAGTTGAAACAATTAACCTAAAGTATAATATGAAACTATTCGTAACTGTGAAAACTACTAGTGTATAAACTTGGAATTTCTCAATAATGCGCACTGAAGACTGCACGTGTGGATAAACTTATGACATAGTAGTAATGTAGTGAATACAGCTGTCTACAATCTCGAAGGCTATCAGTGAAGATTAATCAATAATTTAAATGTGAGATTATTATTGATTACTCACTGATGACTTACTTCTTAATGGTTTTTTGTAGTTTAATTGAGAAATTGTGTGAGGTCATTTGGACATGATCTTACTGACAGTATGGGATGATGTTATATTAAGTCATGTGTTCACCTTTAATCTGAAAACGTGATTGAACTATAGATTGTTCAGCATAAGATATTAGGCCTCTGTTGAGTTACATGGTGAGAATTAACACCTATTCATTCCCCCTAACTTTTTAGTTTTTTTTTACTATTTGAAGTCATTTTGGGAGGAAAACTATAGTGCTAACTTTGAGAAATGGAAACAAAACAGCCAAAAAATAGTTACATATTAATTTCAACGTAGATTTTGTCAGTAACCAACACTAGATGCAGATCATTGGAAACCAGAGTGTACTGGTTTGTGACTTCTCAGAAGTGCGCACCTACAACTCCACCGGGGATTGAATCCGAGACCTTAAGGTTTCATGACCAGGCTCGTTGATCACTGAGCCACTTGGCTCGAAATTCAGTGACCTGGAAATTCCAACTTTTATCAATTCATGATGTGGAAATAAGAACAAACAGTTCAATGGAGAGTTTTTTTTCCGCGAGAGTTCTCCGAAAAGACACTCTTCACTGAGCTGTTTGTTCTTATTCCCATGTCTGGATGGGTGTTTTTCGTAAATTCGGGATATAGCGCTACCCTTGACTAATGCCTTGAATGATCATCTACTTCACTTTCATATGGTGAACCCCAAGGGGTGCAAATCCTCCAAACAGCCTCAGGATATCTACCTGATGACCGGGAGATTGATATTTAGATTATGGGTTAGTGTAGCGTTTCGGATTAATTCCAATGTAGATTTTGTTGTATATTAAATATTAAAATGCAATGGTTTAACACAAACTTACTAATTTTCTTCATAAAAAATTTTATTGGTCAGATGAAGAGAAGTTCTTAGAATTAGAGCGTCTTCCCTAGTGAATGAAAACAATGAAGACTGAATCCTGTGTAGTTAACGTTTTGCGCAGTGCTTTGTGTGCTGCATGATTTTCAATGAATACAGATTTCGTTGATCTATTGACAACAAACTACAAGTTGTTGTAAAAGAGAATAATCAAGCAGTCAACTTGTAAGTGTTGATCAAAATCTGTGACCACTAAATAAATAACATAGCGCTGTTACTCGCTACGATTCTACACTAATTGTAAACAGTTAACAGATAGTCAACAGAGGGTCACTGACCCAGGTTTAATGCTCCCTGCACTCATCAGAAGATACTGCTGTAATGCAAAGGAAATAATGTACTCCCACCATGTCGAACTTTTGACAGTCATGGGTGAATGGTGAATAATCTTCTGTAGGATTTAGTAATATAAATAAATTGGCAAAGTTCTACAATAGAGTCCCAAGGAACGAACGCACAAGTGACCTTGAACCGACCAGTCAGAAAAAAGGATGACTTTTGCATAAAATTTTACGTATTTTCGCATAAATAAGCATGAAAAAAATCAAACAGGGTACTTTTCTGTAATATGAGATAAAAAATGTTCCAATTATTAGGAGGAGTTTCAGTTCTTAAATTAAACCAATTTCTATGCATACATTCATCCAAATGACTGAAAATAACTTCGTTTTGTGATCCGTTGATAGCTCGGATTCTATTTTTCAGCCTTCCCCAGAAGGCTTCGGTGGAATTATCATGAGTACCGGTGACAGGGTCGACGGAATCATTCGAATGGTTCACTCTATGATGTATATATCCCAATTGCGATAATTGGCTATATCCCGCCCATTCATCTGTGTGAATGGTGGTGCCTGGTAACAATAGACGCTGAATAATAGGGAGGAGTGTATCAGCACTCCTATCTAGAATCAGCTCCATAAACCCTTTGCGAATCTATGTGTCATAAATTCCTAAAACCCAAACGTTATTCGCTCTGGCACCCAGTAATTGGACAGTAACAAGATATTCAGGCAAAGTTAAACTTTCGACACCAATAACAACCAATCGTCAAAGACAGTCTCAACTTTTCAGAGAAAGTTCCTAGAAGACAATTAATTCAGTGTCACTTACCAGTACGCACAATTATTCGCGCTAGAATAATGGTGAGCTTCCTCAACCAATGACTAGCATGCTTTCAGGGTCATTGGAACATTTACAACCCTGGGACTCTATTGTTGAACTTCGCCAATAAACTAACTACTTAATAATAATGATCAGTTTAATTGTTCAGTCTGTAATGTTGGTCAAAATGTATCATTCCAACCTAAGCGGCTTAACGGTCAACTAGGTTGGCCTCGAAATATGAAAGTCCCTGGTTAGATCTCTGGTGGGGTCATGGGTTTACACTACTGAGAAATCCCAAACTAGACCGGAACAGCTATCCAGCGCTCCTTTGTTTTCACTTATCTGTAACTGGTGTTGATTAGTACCGACCCCTAGATTAGAGATAGCAAGTGAAGTGGTAGAGCACGTTGACGGCTTCACTTATTTGGGAAGTACCATCAGTCCCAACGGGTTGATCTCCAACGAAATCCCAGCACGAATACAGAGGGCTAGGTTCACATATGCCAGTTTACGCCATCTCTGGCGTAGACGTGATGTCCGATTATCGACCAAAGGGCGTGTGTACTGCTCATCAGTGCGCTCCGTCCTCCTTTATGGCTGTGAGACCTGGCCATTGACAGTGGAAGACATGAAAAGATTAGCTGTATTCGATCATAGGTGTCTGCGTTCTATCTCCCGTGTGAAGTGGTATAATAAGGTGGACAATATTGAGGTTAGGCGTCGAGTGCTAGGTAAGGCGGGGAAATCAATCGACATGTCTGTGAAGCTACATCGACTGAGATGGTTAGGACATGTGTAACGTATGCCCAGCCTAGTCATCGCCTTCCTCGACGGGCAATGTTAGCTGATATAGGGTCAGGCTGGAAAAGAGCCAGCGGCGGTCAAACGAAAACATGGCACCAGTCAATGAAATCTACAAAAGTTAGTCTAAGTCAGCCGCGTAGGGAGGTGTAGACTTCCTGGTTGGGGTCCTCGGGATGGTCAAAACCAATGGTTGGAAACAATTGGTGACATGGCTCAAAATCGTTCTCAGTGGCGCAGATGCATCCACTCCTTGTGACTTATGATTTCCAATGAAACTGTTTTGTTCTTCGTTATTACTATTCCTTTGTCTCACACCTCTGTTTACTGTCTATATTATGCATTTCTCATACTTTCTTCTCTTGCTTTGTGTGCTACATGGAGCGTGGCGACTTGAACTGCCGCAAATATGTGCAAAAGTTCTATGTCGAAAACCTACCGACCGACCGGTGTTGATTAGTGGAGAAATTTACATTGGAATAAAATTTAATTTGAACATTAATCTGGTGCACTCATTAGTATATCATTCATGATCATTTACTTTGATATCTGAACTTTGATTTAGGAGTATATATATGCATATTATCATATATAAATGTTCGTTCTGTAATCTAGTAACAATTTATTCATATATAGCCTTTCGTTCAGTGTTACATAAAATGCTATTGTTCTTAAATAATGATTATTCCTTAGTTAATATGAGCATAAGACTGTATCACCTGAAGAATTTATAGAAAAGAATCTTCTTTCATCACTAATCAGTATTTTGAAGTGTACAATGGACAGTTAACTTTTTTCTATTTGTATGCAGAAGAAAAGTACTTCAGAGTTACCTGAAATAAATCATCATACTTTGTTATAAGGATTGAAATCTTTAGCTCACTAAATAAGGTATGCGAAACATTATCATTAATGAACTGAAACTATCATATTTGTTTACAAATGCATTGAATTATTATTTCACAGGTGATTTTAACACATCTTTAGCCAATAAAAACAACATTTGATGTTTACGAAATTCGTATGGCATTCATAGTTTCAGAGACGGAAAGGTGTTTTCTTCATCCCGTAGAAATAAATGAGTGCAATCGGGGGGTTTTATGCATTCAGACATCTCTTCTAAATCATATTCTATTTTATTATTATTATTATTCCCTTGGGTTCCTAGTGGAACACAGGGCTTCAACTGCACGTCTCCACTTGCTTCTATCTTGTGCTGTACTTTTCACTTTCATTCATGTTAATCCATACTGTTTCAACTCCTCTTCACACGATCTCCTCCATGTCACCCTTGCACTGATGTCCCACTCGCCGCTTCCCTTTCGGGTTCCACTTGAGGGCCCGATGCGCAATGTCACCCAGCGGCCTCTTCCTCAGCGAGTGTCCAATCCATCTCCACTTTCTCCTGCATATTTGTTGGGCGATTGGTTCTTGTTTTGTTTGTTCCCATAGCTTCTTGTTGGTGATTCTTTCCGGCCATCTGATCTTGAGTATAGAACGAAGACAGCTGTTGATAAAGGTCTGCAACAGGCTGTTGGAAATATTCTTTGTGACCCGCCAAGTTTCTGATCCATGTATAGAAGAAGAAGTGACTTGACGTTTGTATTGAAAATCCGAATTTTGTTGTTGGTGCTGAGTGACGAAGATTTCCAGATTGGTTTCAGGTTGATGAATGTGTTTCTCGCCTTCTCGATTCTCGATTTGACATCCTCGTCCGTTCCTCCTGTAGTTGAGACAATGCTCCCTAAATAAGCGAAGTGAATGAAGTAACCTGTTTCAAATCCCTTCCCTTCTATTTTATAGAACTTTCTAAACCTGTTATTACCTTAGTATGCAATTTTTTCTGAGCAAAGTCTTAGTTTTATAATAAAATATATTCTAGTTAACTAGCAATCTTATTTATTTGTGACGAAATAATGAGAGTCATCTGTTTCATACTACAATGTTTATTGTTGTTATTTTACAAAGGCTTATTACTGTAACTAAATCAATAGAAATTTCGTTTTATTTTTCACACACACCAAAAAAAGGCTAAGTACACAGTCAATCAAGAGTAAACATACTTAAATATAAAGGGTTCACAAATTAATAAATGTATTTACAGTGAAGTTCTCTGCGTAATAGCAAGATTCATTTTTAAATTTCTGTAATATTTAAAACTAGGGTCGACTCTTTTCTCTGTCCAGTACTCCCTGGTTTTCTAGCTGAAGTTATTTTTTGTTATCAAACTTGAAACTCAACTCTTGATTGGTCTAGTTACATTTTCACTAAAACTTGATTCACACACTTTTCTTACTTATCGGTTTTACATAGTCTTATTATTTGCTTTTTAAAGCCTTTTATCAATCTACTACGTCTATTTGAATATATGTTCGTATAACCACTCCGCTCTTACTATTCTTCTTGTCAGACACACTTTTATATGACACAGAATTTCGAAGAGATTTTTCGTGTTTATTATTTGCCATTTTCCCGTCTCCTGCTGATGAGAAGTTAAAATGATCAAGGTAGACAGTAAATTCATCAAAGAATAAAATTTAAAACAAAGTACCACTTTTGATTTGACACTAGTAACTAGTGTGATGTGTCTAGTCTTCTCTTTGGTGAAGACTAAATTCTATCAGTCAGGTTTGCAATGTGGCCACCATTCTAGGTAGCTCGCCATCATGGTGTACATTGATTTGATGATATTAGATGGTTGGAGGCAATCGGCAGGAAGCCTTCTACCTAGGTTTCGTGCTACTTGGCACTCATCAGCAAGGCGTATCTGCAACCTTGAGGGAACTCATGTCCCTTCTGAGATTCGAACTCGCGTCACCCAGTGCCGTAGTCAGAGACGTTACCTGACTGATAGAATTCAGTCTTCACCAAAGAGAGGACTAGACACATTACACTAGTTACTAGTGTCAAATCAAAATATCCACTACAGTCCTACAGGAGGTCAATCGCGAGCCCGAATAGCTCAGTGGTAACGTCTCTGACTGCAGCAATGGGTGACGCGGGTTCATATCTCAGGAGGGATATGAGTTCCCTCAAGGTTGCAGATACGCCTTGCTGACGAGTGCCAAGTAGCACGAAACCTAGGTAGAAGGCTTCCTGCCGATTGCCTCCAACCATCTAATATCATCAAAAGTACCAACTTAACATTGTTTTCTTTTTTCAATAATATAGTAATTTTTTTCGAGTTTGATAACAGATTGATGTCAGTTAGGGAACCAATAAAAACAGGGAGTACTGGGCGAGTGTTTCATCCTAGTTTGGGACTCTTCAATACCACTCACCCATGAGTGCACCGGTGATCTGACCCTGGGCCTTCAGATAAAATATCTAGATCAATGATCATTCAGCCACAGGGACATAATTCTAGTGAGTTCACCAGGTCGGCTGTTAGGACAAGTGCTTGCCGCCTACACTGGCTAGTTGTGGCGCTAAAAACCGTGAAGTGACAGAAGTTAGATTTCATGGTTCATTGGATTCCGTCCTCGTTTCTGGATGGTCAATGAGCTCGCATCGTAACCTGGAGCTCCTGGGTTTGATCTTCAGTGGGATTGTGCTGGTCAAGAATCCCAAAGTAGGACGAAACAGCTAACCAGTACTCCCTGATTTCTGCTAGTCAATAAAATTCTTACTAACTAATACTTGAAAATATTCTATTTGCCAACAGATAAAAATCGATTCCGTAATAGAGTAAATTTATCTGATAAAAGCACACAGTGATACAGTTTAATTTACTGATGAAATTTTAAGAACAATTTATCGCTCGTAATCATATCAAAACGTGAGTTTGTATTTGAGTTTCTCAACTTCATTCCATATACTGTTTAGTTTCTTAATAATTCTATGGAATTCTTCTCTTAGACATAATCCCCTGCCATGTTCAGCCTCTGATGTTATTTTATCTGTCGCAATTGGAGTACTTAGGTATAAATATATAGAGATTATATGAGTTTCTAAACATCAAATGTTGAAAATATGAAATGTGCTTCAGTTTGACAAAGTCCTGTGAGTTCATTGACATGCTTCCTAGTAGGAAGATCGCGGGTTTGACTTATATAAAAATAGGATTTAGGGTCCCAGTGGCTGAATGGTATACGAGCTTGCCTTGTAACCGGAAGGTCCTGGGTTCGAATCCCAGTGGGTGCGTACTGCCGATGATTCCCAAACTAGGTAACATCGTTGAATAATATTCCATCATGGAGTAAATTTATTTGATAAAATCACGCAGTGCTACATTACCATTCATTCATGACGTTCCGAGCACAATTTATTGTGTACAATCAGTTAACCGAGCCTTTATATGATTATAAGTAATAAATTGTGCTCGAAACGGCATCAGTAACTAATATCATATCACTGTATGATTTCGTCAAATAAATTTATTCTATGATAGAATTATACTCTACGACGGTGGTCAGGTTCTATTCTTTTATTAAATAAAAATTAAGACATGCCATTCAAATAAATTCTTATTGAAGTAATTAAGTCGGTAATCGATCAGTGGATTTATTAGTGAATTAACTTTTAAGGTTTAATGGGACGACAATTTTTTTTACAATAGTAAATCCCTTTTTGGTACGAAGACAAAGGAGTTATTGTCTATACAGCAACTAGTTTTAGATAATTATTCTCACACTTAAAATTTGAATTGAGTGAGGAAATGGGTGAGCATACAAGTAATTGCAACATGTTTTCACGCATAGCGCAGATATTCCAGATGTGTAAAAAACAATAAAAAAACAGCTTTAAACCAACTAAGTGTAGTATTTGAAATGCTAACAGTATTTCTCTAAACATGCAATTTAAAATCACACGAGTCTATGTGCGACACAAACTACATGGAGAAATTTAAATTGTAATTGGCCGCCTCTGTGTTCTGTCCTAGCAACGAGGCGGAAATGAATACTACAAACATTTCAAAGTTTAAATTTGACTGCCTTAAAGGTGTTCGATCGATATTTCACACGTCTGGAATATCTTTTACGCCGTTTGATGCACTATGCGCAAAATCACCGTGTGATTACCTTTATCATCACCGGTGGAAAGAATAATTGTGATACAATTTCAATTCATTCATTAAATGGATTTTCATTGGACTGCTAAACGGACTTATAGAAAAGTAAATTATGTGGTACGAGCTGCAATAAAATCAAATTTATGAGGTTGCAATGAAACATTAGTGAGAGTAGGATGCAGAGTGATCAAAATTATGGTAGTTAAACGTATTTATTCCCATTCATCAAATTTGTCTCAAACTGTTCCATTCAAGAGACGAAAATATTAACTGTATGTTTAAGAAGATACAGTCATCTATTTTGCATCATGTCAGTTACTTTAGATGTGAAATATTCTGGTTACTAAAAAATAATTCTTTGTTTCTGTGTTAGGCGTCTGGGGGCAGTTAGCCTTGGACAAAAATTTTATGTTTTTTTACACTCATCATCAAGGTGCATCCACATCCTTCAGGAGACTGATATCTCTACAGAGATTCAAACTCACATCACTGATTAGTACAGTGAGAGACGTTACGACTGAGCCTTCCAGGTTCACAAATGATTTCTTGTATGAGTAAAATAGATAGATTGACAGAATTTATGCCCCATCCAGGTTGCAGATATGTCTTGATGAGGAGTGACAATAAACACGTAATCTATGTTCACAACTTCTTGCTAATTCCATTATGGGTAAATTTTATTTTGATAAAGTCTCACAGTGTTATACAGTAATATTTACTGATGACGTTTCGAGCACAATTTATTGCTCATAATCATATCAAGTCTTGCTAATTGTTTACTTCACCGAATTGAACTATCCATTTTATTATTTCATTATTTGATTTCTGTAGATCTCACAAATCAACTCAAAAACCATACTCTCGACCCCCAACACCCCCTCTATTCCCAACTCTCGCCTTGTGTCTCATCAGGTAGAACCAGAAATTAGTATAAAATAATCTATGCTCGTACAACCAAGTACAGGAACTCAACGATACCATACTTGGCCCGTGTTCTAAGCGACTGACACCATGTTAAGCGTGAAACCTATGACTTGCTTTGTTATTAACAACATAATTTTAGGCTCTTTTATTTCTCTCTTATTGTGTATTCTTTAGTGAACTCCTTCTCAAAAATACTTAGCGACCTAAAATATTAACATTGGCTTCCTTTTTGTACTTTACTATATTCCTTCTATTGTGTATCCACTGGTTCCGACTTTATTAGCACTATGAGTAGTACAAAATTGTCCTGTCATTAACCATCACGTAATTATTAGTTTTGTGGTTGTTTTTTCTTATTTTCTATACTTTTCGGCAATATTAAACTGACAATCATTGGTTGTGAACGCCATAGTCACCACCGTAAAAAATTTTGTATTATTCAGGATTACTCACACTACCACTACAAACACTGCATTAGACCTGACAATAGAAAACAAAACAACAACCCTGAAATGTTATTTTATGATTGTTTAGAGTTGTTTCAATCAAATTAAATGACCATCTTGGCGATAAACATTCTTGAATATCATTTCATAACTTCTTGTATGACTATAGCTTTACTGTCACCATGCATAATCATATCATAGCTTCCACTACTCAATACTGAGATATTATTATATGATGTTTATTTCCTTTCTACTTCTTGGTACTTTTTCGCATTTATAATTATTTTGTCTTTATCCTGTTTTTTTTTTTTGCTGTTGGTGTCTTTAGATTTATTTTTTTTTTTTGTTTGTTTAATACTCCTTTTAAATGTTTGTAAAATTAGATGCAAATATTGTAGATATGTGCTGAAAATTCCACACTGTACCACTAGTACTGTTTCTGGAATAAAGCAAATTATTATTATTATTTATTAGGGTTGAACAGTCCGTTGCACTAGTTATTTTTTTCTGATGTTATACTGTTTCCATCTTCAGTCTAAAGAAGAAAACCGAGAAAACCAGGCAGACTTTAGGCCAGGAAGAGGGTGTATTGATCACATCTTCATCCTTCAACAGACACTGGGACACAGACATACTTACCAGCCTCCAACACTTACCAAATTTACTGACCTGAAGGCGGCATTCGACTCCGTGTCAGGTAAGGAGGGTAATTTAGTCTATGAGATTGTGAAGCTACGTCGATTGAGATGGCTGGGACACGTGGTATGCATGCCGAGCCATCGAGCAATGTTAGCTGACATAGGATCAGGTTTTAAGAGTTAGGGGTGATCAAACCAAAACCTGGCATCAGTCTATGACACTTGGTTTAAGCCACGTAAGGTGTCGACTAACTGGTAGAGCTCCTTGAGATGGTGAGACCTAAAGGCTGAAGACTATTGGAGATATGGCCCAATACTGTTCTCAATGGCCCAGATGTATTCACTTTTTGTAATCCCCCATATCCACTAAACCGTAATATCTTCTTCGAGTTATTATTCTTTCTCCCACACATTATAGTTCTTATGAATCTCGATAGAGAAAGAAAGACTAGATTTGCAGTATAAAATGATATCATTCTATTTCACAGGTTCTCATCAGCTGCAAACTACCTGAAATTACAATGGTTATAATTAATAACATTTCAAACAATGAAGTATGAAATGTTATTAATTATAACCATTGTAATTTCAGGTAGTTTGCAGCTGATGAGAACCTGTGAAATAGAATGATATCATTTTATACTGCATTTTTATATGTCTTATGAATCTCTTTTTCCTTTGCTTTCTCTACCTTTGTTTGCTATCTGCTTGGACTGACTCACTGCAACAGATTTCCTTGACAATGAACAATGATTATCAAGTCGATCGCTAGAGACGAAGTGTATAGCAACAAAAAAACTTCATAAATTTCTTCGACCTCCTGCAATTTAACATCTAAAAGCAGTGCTATCAAGTGTTACATGACTAAGTTAGTTATCCACATGTCAAACTTGATCAAAATGCTTCAGTAAAAATGAGTACCTGACAGCCTTCTCGACTACCATCTAGCAGCTGACTTGTATCAACTGAGTAATTCCAGCGTTATTTCCTCTGTTAACTTAAATGCTCAGGTAAAACAGTGCAATCAGTTTCGTACCACTAATAGTTTCATTAGTGTTAGTACAAAGTGCTTACTATGCAGTAAACAAATGTTCTTAAGAACTAAAAATTTACCCACTATAATGTTTGAGAGTATTACGGATCTAGTCACTGATTTTGAACAGTTTCATCGGTTGAAATGGTTTAATTTGAATTAAGCACTACTTAATTCTGTCTCAAAACAGGGAAATGCAGATTCGTAACTTATATTACTTTCATCTTGCTAGGGAATAAACATGAATTATGTTTACTATATTTCTTAGAGTCAAATTTTACATGATTTAATTACCAAATGGTGACCAATGTAGGTTTTGCAGTCCTAAGCGTTATTTGAAGTATACAAATGCACGGTACATTGTGGTTACTAAAGTCAATATATATGTCCTTGTATTTTCGATTCACTGGAGCAGTCGAACTCATAAGTGTACCTTGAAATGATCATCACTGGTAACTTAACTTTGATGCGCTGTATAAGTAGTAGTGGTTTGATTGAAAAACTGATAAGATTTATAGTCGCGTCAACTGTCTCAATCAAACAGAACTGACTTGACACTGGTGTTAGGAATTACCGAATTTCAAATACCCCTGTACAAAAAGTACCAAGGGGCAAATGATATTTATGTCCATTTCACAACAAGAGAATATTTACTAGACTGTGAGGATACTGAGATCGACTTTATTAAAAGTTCAATATCAATGAATTTGAAAACATCAAGAATATGCTAGAATGGTTGTTACTATGATAAGACCAGTGGTAAAACTGTTTTTTATTGCTCAGTCACGTGCTAATCATGTGACGCGTGGATTTTTTGATTTTTTCTGTAGCAAACAACGCTGCCCTTGTGAACCTCCGACCAAACCAGATACTCGACTGTTTCGAAATAAAAGAAAAACACCCAGAAGTCACGCATACTTTGATCTTCTATAGGCTAGATTTTAATTTCCACATCCTCAGTTTTCTAAAGAACGATTTAAGTCCCAAAGTTTTTCGCTCTATTCTTGTTCTATTAAAGCTTTGTAATTATCACATATTGACATGGTTAGACCAATATTACCGTTTTTCCTGTCGTTGTTCTTATTACTTTTAGCATGATACTATATCACGCATTGTAAATCTTAAACATTAAATGACGAACTGTGCCTACCGTTTCCACTACACATTTTTATTCGATTCTTATTACAGCAACTATAACGACACCAAAACGTGTATAGACTAAACACTAACGGATGTTTTGTCTTCTTCCCTTGCAGAAAGGGGCTTTACAGTTAATTCTCTTATGCAGGATGTAAAATATTTGAAAAGACTTGGCATTGATGAACACAAGACTGAAGGCTCTATCTTGTTTGCGCACTTTGAATTTCATTTTTACCGAATACACCATTCTGGTGTTCTGCTTTAATAATTTGTTTGGTTTGTCGGTCTGTCTGTTAAACAGCATAGTAACCTTGACATTTATTGTTGCTTTCATTACTTATTCTCCGTATCTCATATCGCAATACCTTTTCTGTGATGAATTTTATCATTCGTCTAACGCGCCTGTTAGATTTACATTCAAATCAAATTAAAATTTATACGTCAATTAAACAGTATATTTTTTTTTCTATATTTTGGCTACAGCGGTGACTATAATGGTGATGAATTTAGTTCAATAACGGTAGAACTTGGAAAGAGTAAATTCATTGTTCACATGTTTAAGTAGTAAACTGAACTTGAATACACATTCAAAATTGTAAACAGAAAGACAAACAAACAAACGAAGAAGATATCATTATCAACTATTGATCAATGGTAATAATAATAATATAGTTTATCTAAACAAATGTGGTATATTCGCAATTAGAAGTATATCAAACCTGAGGACTTTAGCAAAACAAGTAAATAATAATTGTTTACTTAATCAATTCATTGGCGAAAATGAAAGTAATTAACTACTTACTATTTTTAAACTGTTTACAGTCATAATAGGAATGTAAACAGAAACATGACTGTATTATTTCAAAGTAAATTATTAACACATTCACTCACTATAGAATAGTGAACACAACTTCCTGATATAAAAACTTTTGTTTACTTTTAGCATATATTCAACAGGGTAACTAAAGATATTGTAAGTCAATAAGATAGATAAACAAATATGAAGAACGTAACGGGAACCTTAGGACGTAGTTATCATACATCAAATTATATAACACAAACAGATGGAAGAATAATTTGTTTCTGTTTCTTGATTACTTCTGACCGGTGTAAACTTTTTTGATCATAGATGTCTACGATCTCTTTCTCACGTTAGGTGGCATAATAAGGTAAGTAATGTTGACGTTAGGCGTAGAGTGTTGGGCAAAGAGGGAAAATCAATCGAAGAGGCTATAAAGTTACATAGATTGAGATGGCTAAGTCACGTGTTGCGCATGCCTAACCATCGCCTCCCCCGACGGGCATTACTAGCTGATATAGGTGCAGGTTGGAAAAGAGTAAGTGGTGGCCAAACAAAAACATGGCATCAATCCATGAAATCCTTGACAGTTAAACTGAGTCAGGTAGGGAGATGCAGACTTCCGGGTTGGGGCCCTCGGGACTCTAAGAATCAATGGCTGGAGACAATAGGTGACATGGCTCAAAATCGTTGTCAATGGCTTACGCAGATGTATTCAGTCTCTGTAATCTTTCATATTCCTTTCTACCATTACTCATTCTGTTTCACTCTTATACTTGTCAAAACTATTGATTCTCTTCACTCATCTTTTTGTCTGCCTTTGTGTGCTATTTGGAACGTGGCAACTCGAACTGCTGCACTTCGGTGCCAAGTTCTATGTTGAATCCAGCCAGCCAGCCAGCCAGTGTAAACTTACGACTTGGTGACTGAAAAAAGCCTAACAAAGTGCATTGGGCATTCTACAGAACTAATGATACAAAGGTAAATATTCACATCTCAGATATTCAGGGATCTGGATATTTTCTTTCTTTTTTGAGACATTTAATATCTGTCGTCTGATCAGTCGATGTCAATCTAAACATCATCTTCAGCTCTAATTGCATCCAGAAAATAAGATAGCAACACTAAGTAAATGTACTGTAATGTTAATTAATATCCTAGTTTTTAACGCACTAATTTTTTTACCCTACACAGTACAGTCAAGTTACAAGGATATATAAAGTTTATAGTTTTTAACAAATTAGGTTATAAGTGACTGATCAACGTAATGATTTAGAACTTTGAATAGCTGTGAATACATCTGTACGGTCGTAATCGATTTTGAACAATATCAACAACAGTCTCCAACTATTGACTTTTAGATATGATGTCAGTTGGTTGATGGTGACTAGCGGTGGAATCCAGGATGCGCATTCCATCCTATTTGAGACTCGCCATCTGGATGTACCTGCACTCCCCAGTGAGTGATGGTGTTTCCACCCAGGCTCGAACCAGTGCCCATAGTTTCAAACACCAAAGCGTTATCCACTAGTCACCATCAAGCAATTGAATTCAGGTTACATGACCAACATGTCAACCTGAGACCGAGCACTTCGGTCCAATCAATCGACGGGAAAATCTTAATTGAATCAAATATTGACTTTTAGAGTTCGTTGAATTCCATCTAGACAACACAACTCTCTAAGTGGCTTAGACCAGATGTCAGTGATGTCATGAATTGGTATCTTTCTTCACATGACTGTCCCACCCACTCTTACTTCAGATAACATCAATCGTTGCGGAAAGCGATGGTTAGGCATGTTTAACACATGCCTCAGCTATCCTGATTGATAGAAATTTGATTTGCAGAATATACAAATTAGATCATAGGAAAAATTAAAAAGACGGTTGCGGCGAAGAAAATTGTCTTTTCGACGACAAAGTCATCAATTAGACTGTACATTCATGTATATTTAGTAAAAAAAAAGTGAGAAAGTTCCCAAACTATTCCCGGTCAATGGTCAAATTATAATGAATAAAAAGAATACAAATAGGAACTTAAAAAGTAATAGGTAATGAAATGAACAGGATGTTCGGATAAAAAACATAGTTGGATAAAAATTACTGAGAGAATTGACTGTTTATGATTGCCATGATAAAAGCAAATGCTGGGCATACTTTGGAGGACTTTCCAAAGTCCTATACAAGATCCAGCCAAAACTCTCAAAGAGAGAGAGGACAAAACATCTGGACATAGCTGAAGCACTAGCCATCCAAATATTCAACCAACGATATTTATTCAAAAGAAGTACACCCAACCTTTGTCGTTATCTTCGTCATCATAAACAGACAATTCTTTCAGTGATTATTATCCGATTATATTTCTCATCCGAACATTCTGTTTATTTTATTATTTTTTAAAGTCCTATTTGTATTCAGTGAAGAAAATTTCCTTTATCGACGAAATCATCTCCAGAGGCTATACAGTCGTATTTACATTTACCAAGAATGTATAGTAGTCCATTATTGAGTAATAGGGGTGACATAATTGATATAATTACTTAGCAGTGGCTTCAAAAGTAAAAACTAAAGTTATAAATTACATAATACTCAATGGCACAAAGGAAGAAAGAGTTAAAAATTTGATAAAGTTAAAATTGTTATTGAATGAGAAGAAAGGTAGTTGAGTGTCCATTTAACAAGTGTGAAGAAGGCGAAAAAATGTACAAATGGAACATGTGAGAGTGACAACAGTGAATTAATTATTAAAGTAAAAGCAAAATAACCATTAAAAAAAACTAAAAATTTACAGGGAATGACTAATGAAGAGGTTAAGACCATGGTAGAATAAGAGACTGGACAAACGTTTTCCGTATACAAAGTTCAGGGTTATATTGATGAATTTCCAACGCCTCCGCCATACACAAATGCAAAAACCTGACGCTCTTTGGACAATTTGGCGTCACCTTGTAGACAATCTTGAAAGACAACTCTAGTGGAGCTGAGTCACTTGTGTTCACCAAGTGCTCGAGAATTGAGCTAGTAACTGTCTTGCATTGTCCTTTTGCCGAACATCTCGGATAATGTTCACAGATGCGTTTGGAATGTGTACGCTTTGTGAGGCCAATATAACTAGCTCCACAGCAGCAGGTGAATTTATAAACACACACTGAAGTGGCCCAAAGCCGCAGTTTATCCTTCACACATCTATTGATCATTTGTCGGCTGTAGAAATTGATCCGTAGCTCATCCGAAAAGAAGGCTTTTCTCAGTGATCTGTATAAGCGGTTCTTTATAGAATCTCAGCTGCAGTATCACCTTTCAATTCAAAGTTCATTAATATCAGCTCCTTCGGCACCGTCTGGGTTCTTTCGGGTTTTTGCTTTATTTACATGTTTTTCTAAATGAATATTGAAAGATGTCTACTTTCCATGAGGACTCGTTTGAGTCTCTCCAGTTCACCTTCGATTGTATCACTGGTACATATCCTTCTTATCCTTGTAGATAAGGAGTAGATCAGATTTCTCTTTCTTCTGAAAGGGACCGAACTATGAAAATTCAGGTAGTGACCATTCCATGTTGGTTTCCTAT
The DNA here is from genome assembly GCA_944472155.2 of Trichobilharzia szidati. NCBI lineage: Eukaryota > Metazoa > Platyhelminthes > Trematoda > Strigeidida > Schistosomatidae > Trichobilharzia > Trichobilharzia szidati. The sequence continues at coordinate 89,975,839 of OX235273.1, forward strand.
AGATGGATCTTTGAAGAGAACCAACCGTGCCGTTGAGTATTACGTAATTTATAACTTTTATTTTTACTTTTGAAGCCACTTCTAAGTAATCATATCAATTATGTCACTCCTATTAAAATTGAAGTAATTGACGTCAATGTTTATATTGGTGGTGAGAAAATGAGAACAAAGGCTTTGCGTAGGCGGATGCAGTTAGCATATGGATGATCTGAACAGCACAAAGGAAACTCAGTAATGGACTACTATACATTTTTGGTAAATATAAATACGACTGTATAACCTCTGGAGATGATTTCGTCGATGAAGAAAATTTTCTTCACTGCAACCGTCTCTTTAATTTTTTCTATGATAGAATTTCATGACGTCATTGATTGACTTTCCTCTTCTTACCTGATACTCTTCATCTGACCTCAGCATTACTTATTATTTTGCTCCATTCAATGCAAGTCAAGAGAACTATGGCGAAAAACTCTGAACTTTTCATATCATTCTATCTCCAGAAGCCATATCTTACAGTTATTAATTAGGACAGGGCATGCTGTTGCACAGTACATTTATCCTTTGGTGTGCAGCTGAATATCATGTATAAACCGAAGTAGACACGAGTTAGCAAATACAAAGAGAGCCTATTTTAGCCATGTTGTTTCATCAGTAACTAGTCCTTTATCACCTTATAGATCCAGTAACCAAACGACTGTGAATAACGATTATGTTCAAATGTTCATCATATCAGGTATGGTGTTTTTTTTCGCAATCATAATGACCATAATTTAAATGTAATCCAGTCAGGATGTTATACAGGTTTATTTTCTGTTGTTGGAAGCTTTCAAGTCGTCAGTGTAAAAACGTGAATTAACCACAAGAGTTAATAAGTTTTCTTCAATTAACAGATACATGTTTGCTGCATATTGTTTTATGTAAGACAACAGTTAGATGTATATAAAACTTTAATCATAACAACAACAATAATAATAATATAAAACAAAATAATTGAGCATACATAATAAGATCGAAATTTGGAAAGAATCTTTAGAAAGATGGTATTAATAGTAGTAGTAGTACTAGTATACAAAAATAAGACATCACAAAAACAACATGAGTACGTCAAAACTAATTAAATAAAGGCAAGATGTCTGGACAATAATCGTAGGACAAGGGATACAAAAAATTAGGGAGAGAGAGATCCTCACTACTAACTGTTTTTTTTGTTTTTTTCAAATTGTAAATGTATCATATTTTTTGTTTGTTTTCCACCACTTTTTTATCTACATAACCGGTTGTTCCATTACATCTAGATTGTGATAACGACGTCTGCGGAATGTATAATACCAAAATAATGTAAGCAATACAACAGCGGAAATCAATGCACCAAGAAGCACAAGTAAAACGGGATGCAATCGATAATAATTGTCTGGTTGATTCAACGAACATAAATTGTAAAAACTTTCACGATCTATTAACAATGGTTTAATCTGTTCAAATACAAGATTCACAGGACAACCAGAAGTACCCGGTTGACCTTTACACGCAGGAAAAGTTAAATATTCACCTTTGTCATCAGTCCAACCTTTCTTGTATAACAATTTAAGACGGTAGTCACTTTCTTTATTCGATTTCTCTGGACCATATAATTCTAGAATCACAGTTGAAGCATAATTGACAGTTTGATTGTCATAAACACCGAAACCAGCTAATAAATAAGTTACATCGGTGTCATGCGCTGAATAAACCATTATGTGATTAGTTGACAAGGTGTGTCCTTCAGTCATATTTAGATTTCCTCCATAAATGACTGAACGTATATGCTTGACAAATGAGTCTAAGAAGACACCGATCTCTAATCGGATTATATCACTTGATGAAGTGAACTTTTGCTGTAATGAAAACAAACCATTTATAAACAAAAAATCTCACATTAAACGATTATAACGAAGTCAAACTTCATTAGATAAATTATAATATATACAATAAATTTGGTTTTGTACTATTATTATACACCGTTTTATAAGTTGCATAAGTAGTCGTAAATAAGGATAGTAAGTTTATTCGTATCTCGAAAAGACTATTATATGTCCAAAAATACTAAACAGTTAGTTCATAAATAGTTACACCTTTCACTTAGTTGGTTACTAAAAAAGTAAAAGTCTACACGACGCTGAAGTCACTTTTTGGCAGAAAATCGTATGCATGAGTATATTCTAAACTGCAGGTGAAGTTAGAGATCAAATAAATCTCAGAACTACAACTGAGATTAGTCATATCATGTTTCAACTATTTCACATAACTTAACCTTTTCATCTTCAGTTATTCTTAAATAACACTGGACAAAAGAAAAAAATCATTTGGATTGTTTTACAAACTAACCTACGGCTGGATTTCGCAAATTTACTGTATGATAAAATTAAGCCGTTTTATTAGTTAATGTTTTGATTACCAATCACTGCATCTATACCTTGAAATTTATAAATTTTTATTAACTAACATTTCACTTTGATTGAACACAAGATGGTAACTAGTGTCATGCATCTAGACCGTCACTTGATGCAGGCTGAATTCTATCAGTTAGGTGGCTCGTCATCGCGGTGCATTCTGAATTGATGTTAGATGGTTGAATGAGATCGGCAGGAATGTATTTTTGATGTAGAACAGATAATAAAACAACTAAGTGAGAAGCAATACAATCTCTTGCTCTATTTACTATTTTCTAAATATTCACAGTTACATATTAGAGTCTGTCTAGATTAAATCGTAATATCAGCTCATAGTTTGATGTGAATACTTTATATTTATGTATTCTTCATAACCACTTTCCAATCATTTTTCGTATAGAGATAGCACACTGTGGAACCTTGTAAGGCAGTGCATTAATTTAAGTTCATTAGCTATGCGGTAACAAGGAAGAGAAACAGTAAATTGAAGACTAAAAATAATGGTATGAACAAGGGCGAAAGTATACGAAGAACATATAAAGCCAAGAAAAAAATTTAAAAAAAGGTTAAAGAAACTTAGTTTACACTTTTCAGTTGGATTTGTGAATACCTTAAGGATTTCAGTAAGGAAAACTTATATGAATTGTAGCATATGAGTAGTAATTCTGAGTCAGACTACTATTTGCCTTCCATTAGACGAGATCTCAGTATCCTATGGACTACAGATTGGAAATCTAAATTGCCTAATGTGACCTAGATAAAAAAAATCAATGTCTCGGAAGTCTAGTACCATGTTTTGTCTGGTTGTTATTAAGTTTTTTCAGACTGTTTCAGCTGACCTTACTATTCGAGGAAGGTGATGGTTCAGCATGCGTAAAATATATTCCGGTCACCTTAGTCATTGATTTGCCTTATTTAGAAGTACACCTAATCAAAACCTTGTTTAACACGTAATTTTACCACAGTAGCCATCATGTGAAGATGTCATTGAGTTGCTGTTATGATAAGGCTAGACAGTCACTTAAAACTGGCTGCTACTAGAGTTTAGACTGTCTGGAAAAAGGGATGAAGTGAGTCATATATGGTCAGTTTTATTTAATATATTGATTGCTTAGCCGTGCAGTTATTAGTACCATAGAATGTTGCATTACTACCTTCTGTATAAAGATAACACGATTAAAGAGGGGAAAAAATTAACCACATCATTCTGCCTTTGCAACAATGGCTTATGTTGTACGTTAAAGGATCAGTAATGCACCCTTTTTTTCTTCTCCTTAGAGTAAAAAATAAAAACCAAAAGTGTTACATATTCTATAATAAATACTAAACAAATCAGCACAACCACTTACCACCCAATAAAATTTAGAGACTTCGTGTAATTCATCCAGTAATTCTTTCGTACACCACTCAGGAAGAGTAAGATTATGGGCAAGCATACAAGTAATTAAATCAGAAATTTCCCATACATTATGACGGTTAACTTGACCAATCTTACACTCATTGGTAAGTTTGTTAAACAATTTAGAATGTTGACTTTCAAATTCAACAGATGAAAAACTATTCATTTGTTCTTGTTGTAATTTATCCCGAAGAGGACACAGTGAAACACCTAGAAGTGCATCAGTTACCTGTGAAAATGTTAGCAAAAATAGTAACACAGTGTATGTTTATATTACATTAATTTAAAAATATGCAACTTAAGAAATACTATGTCAATAATTACCAGACCTTTAAGCTAAGTAATTGGTTTTCAACCAATGAAGAGTCATCGCACAATTACTTCACCTTGTAAATTAAAAAAAATATCTTAAAATTTTAAGCAATGAGTTTAGGTCAAGTTAGTGTATATATCTGTTCAGCGTTGGTAGGCTAGAACTACATTAAATGGCCAAATGATAACGGTATATAAATTGACTCAAATATCTTGCACCAAATAACTTCGATGATGGAAAAGGTGATAAATGAAATTCTTGAAAATACCCTGAAGGTCGTGCCGAAATGTTGTTTAGAATGACAGTGAAGGCATAGAAATTAAATCATCCAGTTAAAAGAGAAACCAAATAGATTTGTCTGGTCTAAAACTCTTCCTCATCTCATCTATAAGGGAATATTGGAATTAATAGAATAAATTTAAGATCTAAGTGAAAGCCACTCGCGAACACCATAATGATCGATTTTAAGTTGAACTGCATACATAATTTCTGTTATTTTCTGGGGTTTAACCATTATGTCTAGACGTTTGGACATAGTTCGAATCAACAACTACAGGCTTTATGCATGTTGTGACTAACTGTTGAATAACTTTCGACCGAGAAGTTCGTTGAATAATTTCACTTGAGTTACCGAATTTATTACAACCAACAAACCATCAGCAGCAAAATAATGCGTCGTTTGTGTATCTGTATCCTACTGCTAATACTACTACCACAGTCAATAAATACACTATTTATGTCAACAGGTATCAAAAAGTTTTCGATATCTGTATCAGTACACGCTGACATCTTGTTAAGTGATTTGCAGTAGTTGTGCAATGCTCTACAGACAATCTCAACACTGGCAATTAATAGCCACACCAACTAAAGGGCGACAGTTTAGTAGATGACAATAGTAAAATAGTTGTGATTTGTGGATTAATAAGGGCAGTTTGTTAAAGGTGTGGGATGGGAAATAAGCAAACCATGGATCAACGAAATAAAATTACAGAAGGCGCATTATCTAACAAGTGTTAAAATGTACTAGAACTCAGTATATAGACCCACTATGAGAAAAAATTCTGCTTGTCTAACCCTTTAACTCAAATGAGTTTATTATTCAGACGGATAATGAAACCCAATGAATATTGTCTAACAACTTGAATATTTCGGTGGCAGGTAAAGTGAAAAAGGCTGCACAAGAAGAGAACAAGTGTAAAAAATCATACAAATGACAGTGGTAAATTACAAAACAGAAATAGTAAACATTTTGTGTTTCTGTCGTCCACTCATAATTTATTTCTTCAATTCAGTAGCATTTTAGGCTGTTGGCTTGTTTCTGAGCCCAATGCCAGACCCACTAGTGATCACAACTGTGAAAAAAACATCGCATCTGATAATCAAACGAAGTTTTTCCGAATCAATGAATTTAGTAGTTTTCCATGTTCACTAGTGAACTTATATCATAGTTAAAATCACTACCATTGTCAAACATAACTGCAAACTAAAACGCATATTTAGTAAACAAATTTAACGCATACTACAGCAATGTAGTGCACCTTGTTTAAAAACCAATATAAAACAGACTCAAACTTACTTGAGGTTTTGTGTGCACAGGTACAGGAGACCAATTTACACCATAATTAGCCAGAGGGGAATGAGATGAGTTATAAAACCCAGCTGAATTAGCCATAGCTGACATAAGAGTTCTGTCAACATCTGTGCTACGTACATAATAATCGGAACCATTATATTTATCGGGGATGAATCCATTATACTTTGACCGCAACCATCTACCAAGCATGAAGTGCTGCTGAATACCCTCATCTGTAAGTTGACCAAAGCCATGTGGCCACACGGATGAGAAGTTCGGTAAGATAGCAGGTATGTCAGTTATAGGAGACCGGTCACCATGTCGAAACAAAATGTGTAGATGTCGGAGGCCATGGGAATCAGTCGAAGGTTTATTCGATGCATGTGCTTCTTGGACAGAAATATCGGTCAAAAAACTGAGCAAAATAATGATCAGTCTGGTCAAACACATTTGTACATATACGTGGTTACTGTGCACGAGGTTAGGTGACCAGTCCACGATTAGCACTAAATAAAAGGCAAAAACAAAATTTTATCAATTACGTTAACGTATATTTAAGTTTATCTAAGTGTTAAATAAGCTTCGTGGAAATTCTTATTTCAGATGTAAGCAAAAAAGAGCCCATCTGTGGTTTTCGAATCCTATTCAGACGACATGACGCATTTTTGGTGCCCATTTTTTACCAGGCTTGTGTTGAAATAAATGAATGCTTTACATGGTGACCCTCCAAACAGTGCGACAACATATGGATGCAAAAAAATTAGTTGGCGAAAATCATGTATATATACATATTCAGAATGGTACGAAATAGTGAGGGAAACAGAAATTATAAAGCATGATAAGACCAGTTAAATGCTGCTGCTGCTGGATTCAACATAGAACTTGACACCCAAGTGCAGCAGTTCGAGTTGCCACGTTCCAAATAGCACACAAAGGTAGACAGGAAAATGAGAGAAGAGAATCAATAGAATTTAGATAAGTATAAGAGTGAAACCAGTTAAATGCGAATAATTAATTTCGAAGGGTAAGTTTGGTGAGGTACTGCAATTTGCTGGAATTTGTAAATTAACAATACGGATCATATGATTGCAAAAAGTTAATTTCCAATATTTTCAAGACTGCGATACAACAAACCTGGGGTCTTTTACAGGAGAAATAAAGCTTGCGGTAGATGTACCCACGAGGATTGACGAATACAGTCTGCAGACTTCTAAATTTACATAGAGGTGCACCATTTATTGTTTTATTAATTCCCATCCAACGCTTTAGTAATGAACTTTTTTATCAGTTTCAGCAGCTTTATTGACATAAAGTGTCCATGGAAGATAATACACAAATGAAGACGACTACACGTTGCACTACCTATACCACTGACTTAATTTACCTACGAACACAATGAATTTTCTGGTAAGTGCATCTTTCTTAGACGACCAAAAATAATATATGGTACATTTGTAACTCATAAAATCAGAAGTTTCAGATGTAGAAATGACGATAAAGAATAATTAAGGTAGCAAACTACAGATGTCAAGAAAACGACTGATGTATCTTAAAAGGCATATAATAGGAATTTACTTCTGAGGTATCTGAAAAGAAAATAGCTGCTTTTCATATGGTTGTGAAAACAAAAAGACATACAAACTCGAGGTCCAGCATACGATCATTCTAGGGGTATTTGGACTTTAGATTTTGTCTTTCTTTAATGTTAAACATACAGCAAGGCCCATCCCATGACTGAATATTGTTTCCAACCAAACATAATGTACCTGGTTTCAATCCTGCACACAGTTACCAAGGTCTAATGCGATTCTTCTGGACACTAGGTTTACTGTTCAATCGAAGATTACCAAATGGAATCAAGTATTATATGTCACATTTTCATCTCTGTGGGAAAAACTTTTATTAGGGACTCTAGATACTGGAGGACTTGAAAGTTTAGAATCATAGAACTGGAAGTTAAAGACAGTGGTTTTAAAGAAAACCAATATGCTTTATGACAATTGATTTGGAAGTCTGTAATGCGACTTAGTTATGCTGCGAATGCACAATATTTTGTCTCCGTGTTGAATTTAAAATATGCAGCTAATGTGGAAAATGAATATTTAATGAAATCAGTTGAATTCATTAAACCAAACCCCATACACTAATCTGCATGTGTTAGTGTAATCATATACATTGAGTGTACGGAAAGATATCCGTGTACTTTGGAACATGTCCTAAATGGTTATCGTGCGCTCATTATACAGTTCCAAGAAGTTTAATAACGCCATTTACTGGACCTACATCATACTATGGTTGCCAATATCAGTTAATAGCAGGAAATCAATTGGTTTGCTAAAGCCCTTGACAGTGATAAAAATGCTTGACGGTGGTCATTTTAAACCTCAACTGATGCCAAACTGTCTACCATTATGTTCCTTTCTTTTCTTCCCACTATTTGTTTACTGATTTTACTATCTGAATGATTTTGTACCCGGTCGTTCCCGGCTTACCTGAAAAATACATGGCTGCTTTCAAATTATTGCTTGAATCTAATATAAAGGCTGTAAAGGCTCGTTATTATAGACTTTTTGGTCCTTACTCTTAAAGTAGACAAGGTGTTTTTTGTATCAATAGTCCTAAGGCTTTTACGACTACATGATCAAAATTCCTGTTCTTTTTACAATAGGAACTCAATTCTGAGACTTACAGTGTACTTCTGGAATATTATCACTTCATAAACAACCACTTCTTATGCATCGCGCACTTATTGAACTTAATAACCATTTGCTGTCACCATTTTAGCGTCGGCTGTGTAATGATATGTAACTTAGTGTAAATAATCATGCACAATACCCAAAGACAGAAACTGGTGCAGTGTGATACGAATTACACTTGAGGTGCAACAGCTTAGGATACTCGAGATTTACATGTCAAAGTAGTAAAGTGAGGCTTGAACGAAGGACTGATTGCTTGAAAGTCAAACACTTTAGTCAATGAATTACTACTCAACATAGTATTTATTAAACGGAATTCAACCTGTGTTAGAAGTGTACAAACAGTTAACACCATCATGTTGTTTAAACTATGAAAAATCACTTAATCTACTTCAAATTATTGAAAATTTTGTATTAGTACAGGTTTTTAATACATGGACACAAAGTTGAAGAGGAAAGTTACTGTAGATGATGCAGCGAGGTGTTTAATGAGGTTACACACATTAAATTGTGTTGCTTTTTCACTTAAGGTATAACTGTAAATAACGAAAATCTTGCAAACTTCATACAATTATTTTTCTTGTTACATTTGAATAAAGCAAGAAGGACAAATTGAGCAGGATAGAAGGAATTTACTATGTTTCGTTGGTTCTTCTCAACTAATCACAGAATATATACACATCATATGAAAAATTAAAAAGATGGTTGCACCGAAGAGAATTCCCTTTCCAACAAAGTCATCAACTAGGCTGTACAATCATGTATATTTAGTAACAGGGTAAGAAGCTTCCAGAACTGTTTCTGGTCGAGAGTCAAATTGATAAGATTGCAAATAGAGATTAGGACGTAATAATAGCAAAATAAACAGCAAGATAGGGTAAAAACATAATAGGATTATAATTACTGAGTGAATCGACGTTTTGCACTACTAAGGATTAAAAACTTAGTAATGACAAAATAGTCAGGAAGTTCAAATAAAAAACATAGAAGTGCAAATAAGAATTAGAAAGCGTGAAAATAACAGAAATAAACAGGAAGTTCAGATGAGAGAATTAACTGTTTATGACTGCCATGGTAGGTTGCTAGGTCTTTCAGGCAAACATGAACTTGCTGAATTATTTGGTGCTATCTAACACTTTTACAATTTAGCAAATGGCTTGATTACTCGAAAAAAAGAGTACAAACATTTCAAAAGGAGATATCCGCATGCTTTTATAGATTAGATATTCTTAAAGGTATGCTTAGTTGTCAAGATGACTGCTATCCCGCTAAGAAGAGCTTTACGTAAAGAGCTACAATCTCTTAAAGTGCACCTTTGGATGTGGGAAATGTTTGTCCGAAGTTTGTCTGTAGTGTGCCTAGAGTTACCGAAAATCCATTGAAATAGTAGGACTTATGATTGCTCTGTATAAGTATTTAATAAATATTCTTAATTTAAAAAGTAAAATAGTCCCAAATCTCCTGAAATCATTGTAATAGACGTAAAATCTGCAATATTGCCTAAAATGTCTCCAGTGCGTCTGTAGCTATCGCCAACTCGGCACGCATGAATAATGATTGAAACACACACCAAATTAGTGACCAAAAGTGGAATACAACATATATGGAGAATAGACAGTGACGACACTCAATTTCAGTACGTTCTTGGATCAAGACAGTAGTTTGTGGTTTCATTCGAATTACAACTATTATTCTTGCCACCTAATATAAACCAAATTGATTTCTCTAAGCTTAATAGTTACTGGTCTTTGGGGGCTTTTTTAAACGGTTTGTCCTGCTACTCGTCTGTGTGACTTCGGTGAACCCCAAAAAGAGTGACATGGGAGATAAGTCATGACTGCTTTAACTGTACACCGCTGCTTTACAGTGCCACATGTGACAACACAAGTCCTTTTACCTGGTCTGCTTGAAAAGCGAGATAGTGATAATAACCGCGACCATTATGTTCTTCATAGCAAATATATTGAACTAAATGTGTAGAAAAAAGTAGGACAACTACGATGACATCAGCACAGCTAGAAAATGAGTGAAAATTCGAAAGACTGTGCATCTGTTAAGGACGAACCTATGTGAAGACCCTTTGACAGAAGGTTGTGTCATGAATACATCTTAGTTTGGTCGAGGGAAAGGTTTATTTGATACAGTTGAGCGTTGCAGCATAGATATAACGCTTCAGCTCTCCACAGAAGGTTTCATCACTTATAATCTATTTACGAACTTAAGAGGCAAAAATGAACCAATTTTGGAAACCTCATTCACAAAACAAAAAAGTGATTACTTAACTAACCTCCCGTTTACAACCTTGAGTACTACCTTAAGGAGTATCTCACTGAAAAGCTAAAACAAATAACCAATTTATTCCATACATATAGCGCTTGTCGAGAATTTTGCAAATAAGCATAAATTACATCGATTCCTATATGATCAATCGCTTTATTTATCATACTAACCTTAGTGAACTTGAGGAAGAGTGGGAAGTTGGTTCCATTTGTATGGTATCCTTTGGTCCAGTTGATGACCAGACACTGATCTTTTCCAAATTAGTGCGTACAATATTTAGTCAGTCTGTGTCGTTGAAGCCAATGAGGAGGCAATAGCAATTGTATAAATATGGTTTCTAGGAAGATGGAATAGACTCAACAGCGTTAAAACGAATAAATAAACAAGATCAAAGGATCAGTGCAGCCTACAGAACCACGTGTTGATCAAAACGTTTAGGTCCGAGTCACAGACATAATGTTATGTACTGCTTCCGAGTTCGTCACTAGATGAAGATTTTCCTGGGCCATGTAGCAAATCCATGATTTTAAGGTGCTGTTCCCCCTTTTCTGCAAGCGTTGTGGATCCTCATCCATGATATGCCACACTCAATATGGACGGTGATATGAACTAGTAATGCTAACACTCGGGTCTAGCGCAAATGATGCTGATTGATAATCACAAATTCACACACTGAAAAACAGGTGCAGAGAGGTAGTAAGTTGGGCTTGATCTAGACTGCGACAGGCTTATTTGTTAGAGTCTTAAGTCTATTAGTGTAGGTGTCCATATAACATTTATTAACGCAAATTTTATCGAGCCAAACAGGTTAACCAACCCTGCAATGTGAGCACGTTGCCTCATGGATAAGTACTTGATGATGAGTCTGGCAACTTCGTTTCCATTAAGAAGTTGTTAACTGGGAGAATGCTATCGAGCAAACGATTAATGACGGAGGAGATCGCCTGACACCAGAAGGGTAACCTGTTGCTGTATTTTTCTCAGCCCTTGTTGATTCATTCCGTCTAGAACTGCTATGGTGTAGCTGAGTCTGAGAAACTTATAATTACCCTGGTTTTCAGCTTCCATTAGTCTCAAGGTTGTCACTTTTTTTGGGCAAGTCCTAGAACCACCTTGTTTTCGCAATAAGCTTAGTTTTGATCCAGTGCCACTGATGGAGCAGTTGTGTCACTTGTTCCGAGAAGAACTCTACTGCCATCTGCAGCGGTGAGCTAATTATCGTATTAATATATATTTATTCCTGTTTATGCAAGAACATACCAATTGTACAGGCATGGATAAGTTATTATACAAATTACACAGAATTTACAGTTTGGTTGTTCTTTCTGACATTACAGTCAGTCGGAACAGTCTACTAAATAGTCTGTTTGTGTAACACATAAAGAGATATAGAAATATTGTCTTCGCATTAACAAAAAACCCAGACATCAGATGAATGTAGTACAAACACCTGGGAAAAATAAAGCTTGAAGTCTATTCTCCTATATAACTTTGTTGTGAACAGCATCCTTGAGTTAAAGTTAATTGATGTATTATTTTGAGGTCAGTGATATATTTATTCCATTTTTTTCAGTAGTCTAATCGTAGTTTTATAATAGAAAAGAAATTCGATCGTGGATACGAGAACTTAATTAGGTTATGTTGGATTGTTTTGCTGCATGGAATGGGGCTGAGGTCGATTCCAGAACTATCCATTGGCGCCAATTTTGTCTGCATGGTAAACTGTACACGTAAGTTGAGCAAGACATTGAAAACTGTTTGAAAACCAGTTACTTCATTATTTCGGATCATGAGTAATCCTTGTACAGAATGTTGGCCAGCGTCTCCAAATGGTAGCATGGGATCGTTCATGGAATTTCAGTTGTTATGAGATGGTAGCTTGAGTCTAAACGTGTGAATTTAGTTAGATGGCCTGGAGTCCAGCTACATTTCAGTTTATACGTAGGGATTTTTCACCTCGATCAGAAGGTAAATAAAATAGTGAGCTCAGCAGCAGAATACCAGAAAGAGAAAGTATCTGAACATCAAGAAAACATCAATGTTTTATGCGTATTTAGGGGCTGACGGTATTCGACGTTCGCGAGTTGTACGGATTATACTAACGCAAGATCTTATACCAACAACCACTATAGTGTTCGTTCTTCGAGTACCAAATGGTAAAGCAAAAGACCAGATTTTGTCGTCCAAATACGATATATATTTTGGGACCAAATCGCGGGTAGGAATGAATGCTTAGCTAGCTAGTAATCGTGCACGCACGTGACACGACGGAGCACCAAATGGCGGGGATGCTTGACCGTAAACCTTCAGCTAAACAAGTCGACTTAAACAGTGATGGTCAGCATCCAATGTTGAGTGATGATTGCTGTGGTTAATAATTTTAGGGAAATATTTACCGCTACAGCTCACTCCCCCCCTAGTGGGTTTGTGAGGACCCTAAGACATGACCAGCCGGAAGTAAAATATCTCGATGGTTCCCTGATGGGTGAAAAAAATCTTCCGAGCGGCTTGATCGAGAGCCTGCTGGTCTGTCTGCCTATGCTAATAGGGTGTCTGTACATAGCTTCCTCGATGTTGTTCGTTGGATCCCGTGCTTCGTTTGTTTCCTGTCCAGTGCCCGTTGCACCTGGAAAAGAAAACAAGAATGCTGAGAACCTTGTCAAGAAAAATGTACCAAATAAGCGTTTTTTTACCAAAAAAATATGACATGCATCTACTATACAGTAAAATAATGTAAAGTTCAAAATATCGGGAAAAAAAATATACATCTTATATAATTTTATGTACGGTTATAGGAAAAATATCATTCACTTGTGTTAAATGACGCAACACAAAAAAATTGATGTGTCCTTCAGTTATGTGAAATAGGTGTGAAGGTATTCTGGGAATCTAACGTGACGTCCAGAACGCGTTTTTTTAGAGTGATCGACCGAAGTAGTCAGTGGGCGAATGCCCTGACAGTCAATAGTGTGGCCCAGAAAATCGAGTGAGTCAACGCCTATCTGACACTTCTGTATATTGATGGTAACACCATGTTGGCGTAACCTTTCAAATGCCAAGTCCAAGTGTCTAAGGTGAGTTTCCTTATCTGGACTGACAATGAGGCAGTCGTCTAAGTATGCGTATACAAAGTCGAGACCGCGAAATACTTCGTTGATGAAGCGTTGGAATGTTTGGGCCGCATTCCGGAGGCCGAATGGCATACGTAGAAATTCGAAAAGTCCGAAAGGCATAATGATAGCCGTTTTCGGAATATCTTCCGTTGCCATCGGGATTTGGTTATATGCTTTAACCAAGTCGATTTTGGAGAATATAGATGCTCCAGATAATGTTGCCGTCAAGTCGTGTATGTGAGGCAAGGGGTAGCAATCAGGGGTTGTTTTGGCGTTCACTCGCCGGTAATCACCAGTGGGTCGCCAATCGTTGCTATCCTTTTTCGGTACCATATGCAACGGGGATGCCCATGGACTATTCGATGGTCGAATGATGCCAAGGGTGAGCATATGATCGAATTCGTTTCTGGCAATTCTCAGTTTATCAGGGGCCAGTCGTCGTGCTTTAGATGTCACGGGCTGTCCTGAGGTTATGATGTGGTGCATAACATTGCTGGTTATGCACGGGAGATCGTTAGATGGGCAGTTGAGTTCCGGATATTTGTCAACAATCGGTTGAAAAGTTGGATCGAGGATTGCTTTCATCTTAACGATTGACAAGCTGGGGCCACTGTAAGTTATGCCTTTGATAGACAAACTAGTAGTGTTGTCAATTAGTCGTTTACGGCGGACGTCTACGAGCAAATCATGATGATTAAGTAGGTCCGTGCCGATGATGGGCATTGTGACGTCAGCGATTAGAAAAATCCACTGAATAGGTTTGCGTAAACCTACGTTCAGATAGACGTATTTCCGACCATAGGTTGCAATTGGTTTTCCATTTGCAGCCTGTAGGTTGAAGTTAGGATCCTTCTGTCGATCTGCTGCTGTAGCAGGAAGGACGCTGACTTCGGCGCCTGTGTCGACTAGATATCTAGTCTGGCTCATTACATCATGGATGTAAAGTAAGCGGCTAGTGCCACCGGCGACGGTTGCCGCTAACGCGTGCCGGCGGGATAGTTTCCCACAGACTTGGAGGCTTTGCCGAAATCACAAGGTTTTCGACAACATTTTGCTTCCTTGCCATAGGTGTTGTGATACCAACACCAGTCAGGATTTTTGAGAGAACGTGTGTTGGACTTAGATCGTCCACGTACGTTTAGCCGTTGAGGGGATTTAGAACGACGATAGGAAGAATTGCCAGGCTTGTTTGACCTAAGCATCTGCTGGACGGAGTTGCATAACTCTATCATTGCAGAATCCTTCTTCGAAGTCTGTTCGGTAACAGAGTATACTTCGGTAACTGGCCGTTTCGTTATCTCTAGAATTCTATCTGCAGAGACAGCTAAATCATCTATGAGAACACCCTGAAGTGTCACAAGTACAGTCTGAACTGACTGTGGCAGTTTGGATAAAAATAGTTCTCTAAACAGTCCTTCATCGAACTGACTTTGGCCAATGATCTCTTTCATTCTTGCCAGCATGCTCACGGCTGACTGATCTCCTAACTCCATGTTACGAAATAACTCATCCAGACGTTGTCGATCTGTGAGAACGTTTCTCTTGAGGATGGATGATTTGAGCAACTCGTACGAGTTACTTACCGACATCTGCAGAGTTACGCACTTGCTGAATTCCCGCGGTAGGGCGTGAATAACTGCAAGGAACTGTGAACGTTGATCAGTTATGCCATGTTCACAAAAATCGGACTCAGCAATCTGAAACCACGTTTCAGCATTATCTGGCCAAAATGGTACTAGCTGAATTGTTTTGGCGGTTGAGCGAATCTGAATAACCTTGGGGCTAGGATCACTCATGACGAAAAGTATGCCGATAACAATATAGTACAAGAATAAACACAAAAAGGAACGAACTCACCGGGTCTATCTGCGTGTGAATTGAAGATGTAGTTAGTGGTTGGGCTCACCAGTTTAGAGGTTGCCTGTTTACAGGTATCGAACGTTCGCGAGTTGTACGGATTATACTAACGCAAGATCTTATACCAACAACCACTATAGTGTTCGTTCTTCGAGTACCAAATGGTAAAGCAAAAGACCAGATTTTGTCGTCCAAATACGATATATATTTTGGGACCAAATCGCGGGTAGGAATGAATGCTTAGCTAGCTAGTAATCGTGCACGCACGTGACACGACGGAGCACCAAATGGCGGGGATGCTTGACCGTAAACCTTCAGCTAAACAAGTCGACTTAAACAGTGATGGTCAGCATCCAAAGTTGAGTGATGATTTTGGTGTGGTTGCGTTCTCTGAGCTGGATGGTTTGGTTGCGAAGCTTTCATTGCTCTACTGAGCAACATCTTCAGCGCATACTTCGATGTGAAGTGAGCTTTTAGAATTCTCTATGAGTTTATAAGTCATCTCTTCTAGTAACCTTGAACGTGATTGGTTGTTTTCGTGTGACATTTCATCCCCTAGTTTGCTTGTCTCAGTGCTGGCTGTTTCTTTGGTCTGAATGTCGTTAGTCATTCCTTCTGCCAACCTTGAACATGATTGGTTGTTTTTGTGTGACTTCTCACTTTCTAGTTTACTTGTTTTGGTGTTGGCTGTTTCCTTGACCTGAAGTTTGACTTTGTTTTTGTGTGAATTTCTTCGTATGGATTGGTATATTTTGTCAATCTCTATGTGTCTATTGATTGCTGATTCATTTGAATACCAGGCCTCTAGGAATTCTCTGGCATTTTTGCAGTTCCCTTTGTCTAAGATTTGAACATTGTCCCAGTCGAATTGGTGCCCGTGGTTGTCTGCATGTAGTGATATGAGGGAGTGTATGTCGTGTCTTTTGACAGCTAGTTTGTGTTCGTGAATGCGAAGACGAAGAGGGCGTCCACTTTGACCAATGTAATGTTTGTCGCAGTCGTTGCAACTTATCTTGTAGATGACGTTAGTTTTGTCTTCTTTTGCCGTTGAGTCCTTTGGTTTACATAGAACTGAGTGTAGTGACTTTGTTGGTTTATGAGCGACATCGATTCCAAAAGGTTTGAATAGTCTTGCAGTGATTTCGGAGATATCTTTTATATATGGTAGGACGACTTTCTTTGTGTTTTCGCTGGTGGCCTTTGATTTGGTTGGTTGAGCTGGGGGTAGATGTCTTTTGATGAAGTTTCGTGGGTATCCATTTCTTTGGAAGACGTCCATAAGATGATTTTCTTCAATTTTCCTCAAGGCGGGAGTGCTGCAATGAGTCCTGGCTCTCTTGAACAATGTACGTATGCAGCTAATTTTGTGTGATGTTGGGTTGTTACTGTTGTAATTGAGTATTTGATCCGTGTGCGTTGGTTTTCTGTATACTTGGGTTTCTAATTTTCCTGTAGTTGTTCGTTTGATTAAGATGTCTAAAAATGGGATTTTGTTTTCATATTTTTCTTCTCTTGTGAATTTGATGTCGTTGAAGGTGTTGTTTATTATGTTGTGGGTATTGTCTAAGTTTTCTCTTTTGATTATCACGAATGTATCATCTATGTAGCGTATCCAAATTTTCGGTTTGATCTTTGGCAGAATTATGTTTTCCAGTCTTTGCATGACGGCTTCCGCAATCAATCCTGATATGGGTGATCCCATAGGTGTCCCTTGAATTTGTTCATACATTTGGCCGTTGAATTGGAAATAAGTTGTGAGACACAAGTTTATGCATTCCATCCAACTTGAATGCTGCATTTTTGATTGTTGTATGTGTTCGTCGTTGTTGAGTAGTTGTTCCATGGTTTCTTTTGCTAGTTTTAGTCCAATCGAAGTATATAATGCCGTGACGTCGAAGGATACCATTATTTCTTGGCTGTCTATTTCAATGCCTTTGATTTTCTGTAAAAATTGGGTCGCAGATTGGATGGAGTGATCACATGATTTCGTCAAGTGTTTCAGTCTTCTGTATAGTTCTTTGGATAAATTGTATGTTGGGGTTCCTGGGAGTGATACGATTGGTCGTAGAGGTAAATTTGGTTTGTGTATTTTTGGTCTGCCGTAGAATCGGGGTATGACGGGTCCATTGGATTTCATTCGCCATTGATCTTCTTTTGTGATCTGACCCGTTTTGGTGAGTTTGCTTAGGGTTCTTTGGATGCGGTTGTTTAGTGTTTCGATGGGGTTTGTTGTTAGTTGTTGTTATATTGTTTGATCTTTGAGTAGTTCTTCCGCTTTTGCAGTGTATTCTTCTTTGTCCATGATTACTGTAGTCCTTCCTTTGTCAGCTGGTACTATAACGATATCTTTCCTGTTTTTCAGTCTTTTGAGGGCTTTTTGTTCTTGTGAGTTGAGTTGTGTGTGTCGTTTTCTTTGTTTAACTATAGGCACTATTGTTTGACGTATCTCTTCTTGTGTTTCTTCACTTAATTTTGATGATTTGAGTGTTGATTCAAGAGCAGCGAAGAAGTCCGTTTTCGAGGCGTCTTCAGTGTTGTAGTTTAATCCTTTTTGAAGTAGTTGTTGTTCCATTTTTGACAGCGGCTGTTTTGATAAATTGACTACGCAATCAATTGGTGTATTGTTCGGCTGTTGTTTTTTGATTTTGGTTAGCTTGGTTCTGAGAACTTTTCGTCTACGTTCTCTGTGTCTACTACTTGTCAGTGCGATTGCGGTGATCATTGTTGAAAGGTGTTCTTGGCTGAGGATTTTCTCTAGTTTCTCTTTTTCAAAGTCCATTATTTGTTGATATTTCCTGATTCTATAATGTGCATCTGTAATCATTAGTTTAACCATTTTTCTTCCACATTGTTCAGCTAATTTCCATCCCATTGGGCAGTTGATTGGTGGCTTATATCTCACGCTGGTTGGTAGAATTTGATGACGAAGGCACTCATGGAGAAAAAATAGTTGTTCTCTGGTGGATCCTTGCCGTTTGGCGAAGTCTTCCCACTTTCGAACAGAAAGAAGCGTGTTCCGCTCGTATGATTTAGATATAATAGAGAAGATTTGTAGCTCAGGTGGATGATTTTGGTGTGGTTGTGTTCTCTGAGCTGGATGGTTTGGTTGCGAAGCTTTCATTGCTCTACTGAGCAACATCTTCAGCGCATACTTCGATGTGAAGTGAGCTTTTAGAATTCTCTATGAGTTTATTAGTCATCTCTTCTAGTAACCTTGAACGTGATTGGTTGTTTTCGTGTGACATTTCATCCCCTAGTTTGCTTGTCTCAGTGCTGGCTGTTTCTTTGGTCTGAATGTCGTTAGTCATTCCTTCTGCCAACCTTGAACATGATTGGTTGTTTTTGTGTGACTTCTCACTTTCTAGTTCACTTGTTTTGGTGTTGACTGTTTCCTTGACCTGAAGTTTGACTTTGTTTTTGTGTGAATTTCTTCGTATGGATTGGTATATTTTGTCAATCTCTATGTGTCTATTGATTGCTGATTCATTTGAATACCAGGCCTCTAGGAATTCTCTGGCATTTTTGCAGTTCCCTTTGTCTAAGATTTG
Organism: Trichobilharzia szidati; assembly: GCA_944472155.2. Lineage (NCBI taxonomy): Eukaryota > Metazoa > Platyhelminthes > Trematoda > Strigeidida > Schistosomatidae > Trichobilharzia > Trichobilharzia szidati. Next base: position 89,995,047 of record OX235273.1, read on the forward strand.
AACATTGTCCCAGTCGAATTGGTGCCCGTGGTTGTCTGCATGTAGTGATATGAGGGAGTGTATGTCGTGTCATCAAAAATGCAGCATTCAAGTTGATGGAAGGCATAAACTTGTGTCTCACAACTTATTTCCAATTCAACGGCCAAATGTATGAACAAATTCAAGGGACACCTATGGGATCACCCATATCAGGATTGATTGCGGAAGCCGTCATGCAAAGACTGGAAAACATAATTCTGCCAAAGATCAAACCGAAAATTTGGATACGCTACATAGATGATACATTCGTGATAATCAAAAGAGAAAACTTAGACAATACCCACAACATAATAAACAACACCTTCAACGACATCAAATTCACAAGAGAAGAAGAATATGAAAACAAAATCCCATTTTTAGACGTCTTAATCAAACGAACAACTACAGGAAAATTAGAAACCCAAGTATACAGAAAACCAACGCACACGGATCAAATACTCAATTACAACAGTAACAACCCAACATCACACAAAATTAGCTGCATACGTACATTGTTCAAGAGAGCCAGGACTCATTGCAGCACTCCCGCCTTGAGGAAAATTGAAGAAAATCATCTTATGGACGTCTTCCAAAGAAATGGATACCCACGAAACTTCATCAAAAGACATCTACCTCCAGCTCAACCAACCAAATCAAAGGCCACCAGCGAAAACACAAAGAAAGTCGTCCTACCATATATAAAAGATATCTCCGAAATCACTGCAAGACTATTCAAACCTTTTGGAATCGATGTCGCTCATAAACCAACAAAGTCACTACACTCAGTTCTATGTAAACCAAAGGACTCAACGGCAAAAGAAGACAAAACTAACGTCATCTACAAGATAAGTTGCAACGACTGCGACAAACATTACATTGGTCAAAGTGGACGCCCTCTTCGTCTTCGCATTCACGAACACAAACTAGCTGTCAAAAGACACGACATACACTCCCTCATATCACTACATGCAGACAACCACGGGCACCAATTCGACTGGGACAATGTTCAAATCTTAGACAAAGGGAACTGCAAAAATGCCAGAGAATTCCTAGAGGCCTGGTATTCAAATGAATCAGCAATCAATAGACACATAGAGATTGACAAAATATACCAATCCATACGAAGAAATTCACACAAAAACAAAGTCAAACTTCAGGTCAAGGAAACAGCCAACACCAAAACAAGTAAACTAGAAAGTGAGAAGTCACACAAAAACAACCAATCATGTTCAAGGTTGGCAGAAGGAATGACTAACGACATTCAGACCAAAGAAACAGCCAGCACTGAGACAAGCAAACTAGGGGATGAAATGTCACACGAAAACAACCAATCACGTTCAAGGTTACTAGAAGAGATGACTTATAAACTCATAGAGAATTCTAAAAGCTCACTTCACATCGAAGTATGCGCTGAAGATGTTGCTCAGTAGAGAAATGAAAGCTTCGCAACCAAACCATCCAGCTCAGAGAACACAACCACACCAAAATCATCCACCTGAGCTACAAATCTTCTCTATTATATGTGAGTGATTATTGCTGTGGTTAATAATTTTGGGGAATTATTTACCGCTACACGTATATAGATGTTCATTTCGATTGTATATCACAGTACAGTAAACATTTACCTATATTGTAGTTATGCTTTCATGTATTTTGCGAAGTCTTTGAGTTTATTTGGTGTCATAATATATATTAATGAGTTTAACCGTTATAGTGTTCTAATAACTGATGCGTTTTAGAACTAACGGGTGCGATCTGGTTGGCATAGTCATTGGGATGAAACAGTTTATATAGCAAGCGTTTGAAGGTTATAGTAGAGTGACAGGTCCTCATCTCTAGGGGTAAACTGTTCCAGATCTTAGAATACATGACCATGAAGAAGTTTGCACGGAGTGCTGTCTTACAGTTTTTCCTAGATACTGTGCACGTTTGGTTACGCAGATTGTATGAGCATTCCGGCGAGAACTGTATCTCGTTGCTGTCTGAGAATGATATTTTATGCAAGATTTTAAAGAAGAATGTTAGGTTAATGCTGAGTTGTCCCATCCAGAGTGGGTCGATACCTAGAGTTATACACCTTGATGTGTAGTCCTTTTCGCAGTCAAATCCTAGTAGTTTAGACGTGAAGTATCGTTGGACACTTTCTATTTTAAGTTTGTCACTTACGCGAGTGCTGCTGAGAATAAATGGACAATATTCAAGTAGTGGTCTGACACAAGTTTTATATAATAATAGCTTCGCCTCGTAGTTGTGGAAATTCCTGAGTATGCATCCTAAGAGCATCCTCCATTTACGCGTCTGTATAGCCGCTTTCTCAGAAAATGTCAGGTCACTAGAGTACCTGAGTCCTAGGTCAACAACACTTTGGAGTTAAGGCAAGTCAACAGATTCAAGTACCAGTTTGATATTTATTGAGGGTGTGCCGAAACAGAACCAGCCACATTTTTTATGGTTGAATTTAAGGTTCCATGTGTAGCACAGCTTTCTGAAAGTACCCTAAGTCATCACAGTGGGATGTGTAAGCTACTTTAAGATCATCTGCAAAGATGAATGGTTTACCAAGTGAGAAACGGCTGCATATGTCGTTGACATATAGAGTGAATAGGAGGGGGCCTAAGACGCTACCTTGAACTACTCCAGTAGTGACTGGACTAGGCTTAGTGTTTAGAGACCCCAGTCTAACTACTTGGGACCTATTGTCAAGGAATGATTCAATCCATCCTAATAATGGGTTACGTTTTCCTGGGGAGTTTGGCTTATTTATTAGAAGCAAATTATCAGCGTGGTCGAAGGCTTTGGAGATGTCGAAGTAGATGACTAGTACTAGTTGTTGTTTGTCTCGGCTACTAGTTATGTATTTAAAGAAGTCAAGGTGACAGGTCATGCATGATCTGGATTTTAGGAATCCAGGTTGGTTGGAACTTAGAGTATTGCAGCTGAGCATATGTTTGAGAATATCACCTTTAGCTATTCTTGTTTTGCGTACTTATTCTTCTATGTGAGATCTACAATTAGGTGAGCGAAAGTTCGAAGTATTTTCTGAGTATTTTGGAATATTTCCTTTGGCTTCACGTTCTTTTCTGTCACGATATGGGATGATATTGTTTTTTGTCATGCTTGCGTGAAGTATTTTTGAAAGTAACCACCGTTAGGTGTTGTGTGTTAATTTTTAGAAGATGTACTGGAGGGGTGAAATTGTTCTCTGATGGTAACAATTCCTTGGTGAACATAATCCCGGGATAATACTCACATATGAATAATTATATGATTATTCCTATCTAAATAGGAACACACTAATTGTACAGGTATGGGTTAGTATTATTTGAATTACACAAATTTGGTTTACGGTGAATTTACATGGTTGCTATCTTTTTTGACTTTAGTTTGTGGGAACAGTCTGTTAATTAGTCATCCAGTGGAGCACATTAAGAAATATAAGGATATTGTCTTCGCATCAGCAAAATCCCACGCATGGATGGATTACAAATACTTAGGAAAAAATAAAACTTGAAGTCATTTACCCCACATAACTTTGGTGTGTACGAAATCCAATCATATTATTGATTTATAACCAAATTGGGTATTAATTCAGAATAAGTAGTATATTTGCATAATTTTGTTAGGAATTTCATTGCAGGTAACATCAGAAGTGAAATGTACTACTTGTAAACAAATATCGGTCATTGCCAGGTATATTTGTTTTACTGCACCCAGGTTAGTCAATACCGCCATTTGTAACTGCATGGAGTTCTGTATGAGAAAGTTGATTAAGATGTGAAAAACAATTTGCAAGCCAGTCGCATTTTCATTTTAGGTCATGGATACTGCTCGTCTACAATGTTATACAGCGTCCTGATATGGACTTTTCAACGGTGCTGAGTTATTACTAGCCAAAAGCTTGAAGATTGAAGTGATATACATATACAAGTAAATGGCTTCAAGTCCTGTTCAACTTCACTCTAACTGTAGATATGTGCAATTTTCACTTCAAGGCAATTGGAGAGAAGAGGCGAGCAGCGAAGTACCAGAGAGGAAAGAAAAATTACACGGACACAGATAGAATTTTAACGTCTGCAAATATATATGTTTATATTCATAGTACATTACCATCTAGTAAACCTATATTTATAGTCGTTATATGCACCTATGCAGCTAGTCTGTCTACTGTTTACAGAGTAATTGGTTAAGTATTATGCGCTATTTAGGTACTTTAATAATCTAGCAACTGATTCTTTCTAGAAATAAGTAGCTTGTTAATGTAATCATTAGAATAAAATGGGTGAAATTAGTACCATTATCAGTAACTGAGACATCTGGAATTCATTCTCAGCTGAAGACCTCCATCAAAGCTAATTATGTGAATTTCGCGCTGGAAATGTCTGTTATTATGACTGGCCATCTAGAATAAGAATCCACAATAAATAAAGCATAGTATGAATTTAAGAATGGACCACAGCAATCCGCATGAATACGCTGCCAAACCTCACAAGACTTATGCCATGGTTTTCATGATGACTTCCCATAGGACATTTTATGCAAACAACTGGAACAGCTCTTTGATCTTTTGCTAGTGTAAGCATAAATTTCCGGCCACCAGCACGTTAGGCGTGCTAATGATTTCATCTTATCAACCCTCGAATAAGCAGAATGAAGATCATCCAAAATCACAGATCTTAATGTCGGAGGATCATTAATTCTGTCATTTGCACATAGAAATCCTTCAGGATGGACTGAAATCTCATCGCTTCGCTTATAAATGTCCGGAAATCTTCGCTTACGCTGAATATTCCAACCTATTTTTGTTGCATTTATTATGCCCCAGCATATTTCCAAGTAGCGTGTATAACGCGAACCCTATCTACAGGTAACGCCTGAACTAACAATAATTGTAACTGGAAAAATATTCAAATGATGAACAATGACATAAGGTAATCCTTAGTCGGCTTTTGTCCAATAGTGTAATCTCTGCACTTAGTTCTAAATTCCAGCTTTGAACCATAGCAGCAGATGATCTATTCAAAGATTTTTCCAGATTGTGAATGCATTTCAAAGCCTGATGATCAGTGACTATTTGAAACTTAGTACCAAAAAGATACTTGTGCAGGCATCTTATTGCCCACACAACTGCTAGAACCTCTTTATGGGTTTGTGAGTACCCTTGTTCACTTTTACTTAGACATCGTAAACTACAAAGAACAGGTTATCCATTTTGATCAAATACTGCAGCTATGCCAATAGGAGAAGCATCTGTAGTGAGAACAGAATTATCTTTTGATTAGAAAGGTCTTAAGAAAGCTTGTTTATTAATAAACTCAAAAGTTTTCCGCAAGATATCTTCATGTTGTGATTCCCACTTAAATTGTTTACTGGAGACAATATCAAAAAGCGGAGATAACAGTTGAGTGAAAATGGGAATGAATCTTGAGTAAAACTGAAGAGTACAAATTCATGATCTGTTGGAATTTATTGTAGTTTATACAATAAATATTAACAAGGAACGGTGAATATTTAAACAATACAGTGACTGAAGTTGTCAATCCCTATTTTTGACACTCTTAGGATTTTATGCAACACATTTATTGTTTTGAAATTTCATCTACATCAGTAGCAATAAAATGAATTTTTCTAATTTTCGAAAGCCGTCTAAGTAGCTATTACTTAGATGCAGTAGTTTTTCCGTGAGAGACATTTATTTAAACATAGTAGTACATGTATAACTTTGAAAACAGTGTTAATTTAAACACTTAACTAATGAAGGAAAAACGAAAATCCTTTGATGCGGTAAAATACTTATAACTGTGAGTCTTACTCCGGCTCCTTTACCCGGCTTTCACGAAAGGATATTAATTATATAATTTAATTATGTAATAGCTACGCAGACGTTTACCGAAGATCAGGAACCTCTACCTCACAATCAAGAGGCGAGCACAAAGAAATCAAATTGGTTTATACTAGCTCGTAAAAACGATATTGGATATTGGATTATCGACCTTGACAATATTTGACTTGTGTAGGTCAGCACATCAGTCTACTAAGTTTATGGAATTACTAATTGAGTAATTGTGTTTGGAGAACCGTAAAAACCTGTGTTCGCCAGACAAAAATTTTTCTAAGTTATCTCACAAATATTAAATTATTATACGTAGAGTTCTAATGTAATTTAAGTTACTCCAGCCCTAAATAATTAATAATCTTGGGAAAAGTCTGGTACTTGGGTGATTTTTAAGGAACATATACAAATTTCTCATTGGGGAAACTCAGTAAACCTCCGCGAAATAACTAAAAATGGCTAAATAAGGGTTTAGTTAACTTAGACAACTTAAGTGTTCGAGAAATTTGTGTGTTTGTTGGGACAGCACATTTCTAAAACATCTTGAGAAGTTTCTACATTCCCCCACCCCCAAATTCCTTCAAAATTAAAAGCATCCGATACTACCTCGAAAATTCCACTCGCATGTCTCCTACAGAGTTCATATAAACTCTGAAATTTCCTCACCAAAGCGCAAATTTACGTAAAACCCTCTTTCGTTTATACCAAGTTTCCAGGGAGGATGATGTCTTTGTACTCTCAACGAAGTGCATATGCAGAACAAACTGAATAATGAAGAATGCATGTATTATATATCGATGATATTTATATGCGTATACGCAACGTAGTGTTCATTTTAAAGCCGTTGAATACCGTGAATAGAAAATCAGTGAAAAATTATGTTAGCAATCGGATTAAATGAATTATGAGACCCTTGACATAAATTAATGAATAATACAAAGATCAAATTTGATAAGAATACAGTTTGTTACTTTCATAATATGCAACATGTCGCATACCTTAGATGTGATACGATATCTTAACATATCTCTTAAATCATGAAGATAATTCTGCGTGGCAATATCTAGAGACTTCTTGAAATGCGCGTCGTTCTGGAATAATATTAAGCTTATTTTCGATAAATTTGATTAATTATCCTTGCGGAGTTAGACTGTAGCAGTCACTTAAATCGAAATTACCACCAACCTTGTGCAACTAATCACAATTAAGGTTGAATAAACGCCTCAAAATTGTTGAAAAGACTGCTAAGCATCATGTTGTTCTGAAATTCGTCCATGCTCCTGAATTTATTCTTTAATCTTCTGAAAGACTAGTTATCCTGTCAGTCGTCTTCCTCATTTGTATGTTTAAGTAACGCCGGGTAGTCCGCTATTCATACAGTAGTTAGTCAATCGATTCTTCTGGAACTCATTAAGCGAATCTAGAATGGAACGTACAGTTTGATTTGACTATACCACTTATACGCCTAATTGTCGGAGTTAAACTTCGACAATATCCTTATTGGACTTAATATGAATGAAGTATGCACATTTGATTTTTTTGTGGTTGATTAAATCTTAAAAACACGTGCAAGTGTGGTTATTAACTCAAAAATTCATGAGTGTACAATAATGCTGAACACTGCTTTGCAACGCACATAATCTGTTAAAATGGGAAAGTGCTTTGTACACTGTAAGTCTCTCTAGTTGTGTAATGTGTATAATTTTGAAAAATAACACTCTTGGAAGTGCGTTGAATTATTTACGACTCAAATATTGTCTCTATTTCGACTGACCATAAAAAGGCGTTGTTTTGACATTGATCTTAGATGGTTGGAGGCAGTCGGCAGGAATTCTTGGACCTAGGTTTCTTGCTAGTTGGCACTCGTCAGCAACCTTGAAGGAACTCATTTCCCTTCTGGGATTCGAACCCGCTTCACCCAGTGCTGCAGTCAGAGACGTTACCTCTAAGCTGTTCGGGCTCGCACTTGACCTCCTGTAGGACTGCATTGGATAGACTGATAGAATTCAGTCTGCATCAAACAGAGGACTAGACACATTACACTAGTTACTAAATAGTGTCCAATCGACATTGATCTGTTAGAAAGCTGGCATTCAGTGTATAGAAGGATTTATTCTTTCTGATTGTTGATTTGCTTTGTTCAGCATAATTCATTTTAAATTCGGGTGTTGACTAGCCCACAGGAATGGTGAAAATAATGGGTGTTAACCTGAAGCAAACCGTTATTTTGATGTATTGTTTAAAGACCTATGTTCAGATATAAGTTGTTAAAATGCTGATGAATAATTATGTAGAATTTTACTCGTTGAACCACATCGCTTGGAAAATCGGTCAGTCAGAATCACAACACGAAATAAGTACTAAAGTCTAACGTCAGAGTACAGTCGAATAATTCATGACATTAGCTCAAGCGATGTCTTTAAGTGCCTACTTATTGTAAGAGTAGTATGACATCTAAGATTCCTTTGTTGGTTTCATTCCAAGCTTTCAGAATCGTAGAGTAAAATTTAGAAAAGAAATACCTAAATTGTTATAGTATACTTTTATATTTTTTAGGGTTAGTTACGTTTTTACGAGTTGATCACGGATTGATATCAGTTAGAGAACCATTGAAAACCAGGGAGTACTGGACAGCTGCTGTTTCATCCTAGTTTGGGAATCATCGGCAGTACGCACCCACTGGGATTCGAACCCAGGACCTTCCGGTTACAAGGCAAGCTGGCTCGTGTACCATTCAGCCACTGGGACCCGATTCAATGGCTCATGAATTCTAACTTCTACCAATTCGTGATTTAGCGCGACCTTAACCATTGTCGTTGGTGGGACATCCATCCACACACGTGACATCTAATTGGACCTCACGGTCACGACTTCTCACTAGAATGTATACGATAATTTCAGTGTTTTGGTGTCAACAGTTTATTAAATATTTAACTGTCATGTATGTTGTTCCCACAAGAATCTTGTTTTTGTATTCTGTTCAAGGAGTGTAACATGCTTTCATTTTATAATATCTATAAGTTCTTCATTTGTAATGTTTTCACTACTTGGTACTGTTTAGATAACGTGATTTACATTATAATTGTTGTTAGCTTTCCATTAGGATTGATGTTAGACAGCTTTTGTATGTAGATTACATCAATAAATATCGCAGCAATCTTGGAGCAACGAACATTGACTGCAGATTAATAATTGAAATTAAAGTTGTTTATCGCTAAAACTAAAGGCAGAAGTAGTAACTTCGTTTTAAAGTTCACGTCTATATCGTTTTTATGTGACTTATCGGTATAACAGTTGACTAGTGAAGTAATAAAAGTCAAATTTTTTATCAACACTTATGATTTGATTTCAACGTGTTAGTGAAAACTTGAAAGATTAAAACTAGGGTTCAAATAACACTTTACAGCTGAAATCATTTTCCTGGTCTGTAGGTATTCTTCCTTTTTAAAAAAACTAACTTACAGTCTTTTGAGATTATATAGGCGAGAAACACCATGTTTCATGTGGCATGATAGGTGTGCATAATATTTGTCTGATAATTAAATTGCTGAAATTATTTACATGCATGCCTTTACGGGCGTTGTATTTTAAAAAAACCTAATATTCATTCTGAATAAATGCCGAATTTTATGCATCACTGTTGAGTGATAACTAAGTTCGGATCAACTGCAGTATTCACTTAGCATTGTTCCCCATCTTTTCCACCTGAAGTATTTTTTCATTCCAGTTTTCAGAGCAAATACATTTGGAGTTATGCCTTATGAGTGTTTCTGTGTCTGATCACACTTATTTAATGTAGAAACTCTTTTGTTTTTTAGTTGGAACCGATATGTCTAGGCCCATCTCCGTTGTAATAGTGGAGGGTCACAATGAAGTAAGTTATTATAAAACATATTCAAGGCTATGAACTATATATATCGTGCTATCGGGAGCAAAACAATTCCTTTCTCAGGTCTGAAGCTGTTGCATTTCGATTCTCATCCTGATTTGGGAATTCCTGATGTTGACTGTTCAGAAATCTTGAGAGATCCTCAACAACTTATGAAGTTAGTTGCCTGTTAATACTGTCTTTAAATTTTAGGAAAGTAAGCATAGAAAACTGGATAACACCAATGATCTATGCTGGTCATATAGATCATGTTATTTGGATGCATCCAACATGGTCGAGACAACTTTTAAACAGAAAACCTACGTGCTATTCTATCGGTGAAGATTTGTGTACAAAACGACTTGTGTGAGTTCAGTGTTAGTTGTTTTCCATCTTTTATGTCTATCACTCTGTACAGTTCCAAACAGTATGTTTAAAAAGTTAGTCAATAACAGACTGAACTAATAGACAATGTAAAACATCACCGTTGAATTAATCGGTGAACTCTTATGCTAACCATAAATGCCCAATGTAACGTCTTAATTTTTTTATTTGTCAAAGAAAAGTTTCTTCTTTCTCTCAAAATGAGCAAAAAAATAAACCTCAAAGCATAGTGCATTGATTCAAGTATAATTTCATAAATTAGTAAAAATCAACAAAAGTAAAACAATGCGGGCTAATAAGACATGCTGGCTAAAGATAAATGAAAATATGCTAATACATTTTCCTAGAGGTTTACGGTTTCGGTTGACTTGTACTATGCGTATATTTTGATGTAGGTAAGTTACGTAATTATATAAAGCAGCAGAAAAGATCTGTTGAGTTGTCATATTGGAACTATTACTTCCCTCGTAATAATTCTGTAGAAAGTGTGGAGGTAGATTAGAAAAAGTGTCATCAGTCCAAGATACAATAATAATCTACATCGTCACCGACTTGTTTACCACAATACATGGAAACATGACACACCTGTATGATTTTATCAAGATATTAGAAGTGACGAAGTAACTAAAGGATAGTCACTACGAAATACCATAATTATCTCACGAGGCTGATGTACACGAACAATAGATTTATTTTCCTTATCCGTAGTTATACGCATAATCTTAGAATCACTCACAAAGAATGTTTTAAAGTAATTAAAAATCGTGGATCATCGGATTATAGATCGATAGCTGAGTAGTAACAGGTTCGCCGTGTGACTTGACTGTCTCTAGTTCAATTCTTTATCGGCTAGTATGACTGAAAAGTCTTGACGAAACTTCTTTCCTAAGTTTCTCATTTTGGCTTTTCTATCTACTGTCATTTCGTGATAAAGTTGACCCTAATTCAATCTAAGTCCCATAAAATCAAATGGAAATATCTTTGTTTAAATCTCTGTAATTTTTATATTCCATTTGCAACAAAGTCATATATACAGGTTAGGACAGAATAAAGTGCCACGTCGTTTATTATTATGTGATAATCATTCAACTTCTTGTTGGTAGTAAAAAGTAACTGGAGGGAGCTTTCCATACTTTCTGCATACACTTCAGCATTTCTTCCCCTGACCTAAAGTAGTACGAAGTATTTATATTTATTATGTTCATATATATATATTTTTCTGTTACATGTAATTAGGAGTACGGCTCATTAGATTCACCACTTGGCTTTCAGTCAATGGGTGTCTAGTTCGAGTCCCACTTAGCCTACCTTCAGTCTAGGCAACTGGGTAGTATTATCAGCCCTCACATAATAAGTATGACTCATAACCTCGCACATGAAAAGTCTCTTCCAGGTAACTGAGTTCAAACCATTATAATCAGATCTCCAGCTTTCTCGTAATCGCAAATATGTTTTCTTTCCTCGTTCGTTGGGAATTCCGTAAGCAAGTATTAGGCTTTTTTAGACAATTTCGTTGCTTACACATCGGGAGCTTTACACAAATAAATATGTCTTTATGCTTAACTTTTAGAGTTGGCATTCCTGAGTCATATTTTTACAACGATGGTGTATTCTGTATGGAAGAGGATATTAGCTCTCCAGTGAAGTTTGGTCTAACAGTTGCCCCAATTCATGAAACAAATACCCTGTGTCGTGTGTGCACGGATATTATCTGTGTGCTACTAAACCAGTCTTTCATTTTGGATATAGATTTAGATACTTTTTCTACACAAAATCCATTTTCTACGAAGTTCACAGAAGAACAAGTAAGAGATTATGTTTGTATATTCCTTTTGTATTTAAATCAAATGTATTCAGTGAACAAGTTATTCTCGATATAATCAGACCCGTAGTACATCAGTATGAAGTGGTGTGGTGAAAAAGCCATTTCAACACGAGAATCTCCATTATGTATCAGTAAATGTTCAGGTAGTTCACCATACTTTGAGCCTCTAGCAGTTTCCGTTTAGAAACTATTCATGTGACGAGGCATATACGTGAATTCTTATGAAACTCAATGAGCTTGTTTATGGTTGTGCTTTAAAAAGAGGTCACATATTTGTATCAAAAATACTAATGTCACATTTTTAACAGTGTTTGAACTCATGATTCTCTAGTTGCGAATCAAACTTTTGAGACAGTCATATTGATGCTGGTCACTTATACTAGGTTATTATCTTATCTACTTTGAGTAGGACAATCTAGGTAGATAGGAAGTATTTCATCGAGTGCATTATGGTTATTGATGTACTAAACAAGTGCTGTCAATGTAGTACATATCTATGAAAAATACATAATTTTTCATCTAGAATGCCTACAGCAACAGCTGCTTGGTATCAAATCTCACAGGGAGCAGCATGACAGACAGTGTTAGCCCAGAAATCATTAGATACTCATATACTCATCCAAATGCACAAAGGATGGTCGGTGAAGCACAAAACAAAGTTGCATTTGTTCTTTGGTTGTTTGTCTCAGAAACACAATGCGTATTCGTGGTTTAAAATGCAAAGCTTTTGTAGAGCTAGTCATCTTGGCACCAAACACTTTAAATTAAGCTGGAACATTCGTTTTGTATAACACAATGATAGAGTATTAATAACTGAATGATGTTGCTAGCGTAATTTATATCTCATAATCATATCAATGAGTAATGAATTGTGCTTGAAAATTCATCCGGTTATTACACTGTATATTTGTGCGCTATATCAAATAAACTAGCCTAAAATTCTGTCACAGTGTCCACATTTCTACTTTTATTCAAACATATGATTTAGTATGTGATTCATAGAACAAGATATTCATGTATGCATATGTTTCACAAATGTTAACAACTAGAGATAATAAAGAAGTGCTTTTGGACATCCATTCTTCAGTGCATAGACCTTATAAGTGTAATACTGCACATTTTGTACGATTTTATTTACCGCTACCGTATCTTAATAGGGAAATCCATGTATCTTTCCTCAATGTAAATTCATTCTAATTACAACTGGGCCTTGGGGTAGGTGATAAGTTGGTGGTTGTAATGCACTTCCTAATCACCTCTGTTCTTAAAACGTGACAATCGTATCAACTCAATTTTGCATGCTGAGAGTCTAACTTTAATACTGTCTTTTCAGTAGTCCATCTTCATGTGATTAAGAGGCAGAAGTGAATCATGGTGAACTATATCATGAATATATGGCGATAAAAGAATGGAATTCAGATGTTGACTGTTTCGATACTTTTTGCCTGGCTATACCAAAATGGGATCTCACAAGCATTTTCTAAGTTTCCGACAGTGTTGATAAGTTTTTATCCCACTCAATCAGTAAATTATGCTGATAGTCACTGTAATTAGGGAAATAAGTAATGGTAAATTAACAAATAAAATTGTTTCATTATATTCATAAGTGTTATTATTCATTTCAGTTTGAAATTATTGATCGGTTGTATACTCCTCCACCTCCCTTAACACTATGTTTGTCTCCGAAAGATTTGGAAGATCCAGCTGTGATATTAGCTCATGGAATGAGTTGTGCTCATGTTTTGAATGCTGCTCGTAAGCGTCAACTAGCTCGTCTTTCTCAATGGATTTCTTGTTGGGAGCGCGGGGAAATGCCGTCGTCTGAAAATTTTCTTTTATTCCCCTGTGAACTTGTGGATTTCGCTCGACTGATCCTTTCACTTACAGACCAGAATTTCGGTCCAATGGTATTACAAGCAGTCAAAAAAACCTTAGACTCTGCAAAAAAACAACTTGCGCTTAATAAAAATCCACCATTGATTTCACTTGCTTCAGATGATAAAGCTATTCAAGATGCTTTAAGTAAGCTTCATTTTGTCAATTAATATGTTACACGTTTGTTTAAAATGTTATGAAAATTGGTCAAAGTTAATAGTCATGTTAGGTCAGTCTGTCTTAAGAAAATTCTAAAAGGGTGGTTTGTTTGTAGACATACAGTTATACACTTTTCTCTTAGTTTATTCCTTCGTGTTTTTAATGTGAACTGGCATCTATTTAAAAGATAATGAAAGCGAAGAAACAATCGAATACTTATTGTTCTTATTAATTTAAAATATCTTTTCTGGACAAACCTTTAAATGCTTCTCTTTAAAACATAGACGTTTAAATCGTTAGTATGCATATTGATCGAAGAGTTAAGGCCAAGTTGGTAGTCAACACGGACCGTTTTTTTAATGCTTTTCCATTGTCACTGGTTCATAATTTAAGCTCTTTTTCAATAAAATAAAATAAATCAAACTGCAAAACGGTTACTAGCTTGATTGATACATCATATGACGTTGCACTGTAAAGGAGAAAACTGATGAGGCTTGAAGGCAATGTTTATTACGACAAACGCATTGTAGGAACATAAATATGATATACCTTATCTTTAAGTCTTTATTTGCATATCATTTGTAAATTGGTCGAATATCACCACATTAGATAGCTTGTTGGCTTCTGTACAGTGTTGTAACTTTCTTCTCACGGTTCTCTTTTTCGATTGCTTTTTCCAGTGCCCCCAATCATATTGCTACTTTTCTGAATTCGTTTACTTATGTACTACTTATATCTGATTATAAGTAGCACTCGCCACAGTACTTTGCAGCGTGTTAATGATTTCTTAGGATTTCTCAATAACAGTCTGGCTGTATGTGAATCGGTTGGTGGATGGTAACCAATATATCTGTGTCAATCAAAATCTACCAACCGGTTGTGCTCTGTGGTCACTTCGCCAAGTGACGCAATATTACTGTGTATTGTGGGATGATTTAGACAAATGTTTGCAATAAAGATAGGTTTTATTCATTTAGTGAATAATTTATATTAAGCATGTTTCTTAAATTGGAAACTTTGAGTACAGGTAAATGAGTCACATAGGGAAGTGTAGATTGCCTGACTGAGATCCTCACGACTGTAGGAATCAGTGGTTGGAAATTGTTAGTGACACTTGCGGTGGCGCGAATTTGGTCACTTCTCGTGATCAGATTTCACTAATCTTCATTTAATTGTTGTTTCCTCTGTAAGTTTTCGCTTACTGTAGTTCCTTCACATCATTTGTATTATTGTTATTCCCTTGGGTTCCGAGTTGAAGAGGGCTTTAACTGCACATGCTCATTTCACCCTATTCTCCGAAGTCCTGTTTAGCTAGCTCCACGATTGCCCATAAGCTCTCATCTCCTCCTCACATGATCTCCTTCATGTTGCCAACGGACGCCCAACATGTCTTTTCTCATTCAGGTTCCCCTTTGGAGGTCTGCCTGGCGCGCGATGTCACTCATCGGTATCTTCAGCGTGTGTCCGATCCGCCTCACTTTCCTTCGGCATATATGTTGAGCGATAGGTTCTTGGTCGGTTCGTCGCCAGAGTTGGTTGCTGCCAATCCTTTATGACCGTCTGATCTTGAGTATGGAGTGAAGGCAGCTGCATCAGTCTTAGGCACTCATATTCTAGAGATACTCTGAAATAAGTTAACTTTGGATACTGCATAAAAATTAGTCATTCTCAGTTTCCTCTATCGAAAGCTCACATTAAAAGAAAGAGAACAGAAATGAAATGATACTACAATAAACAAATATGAGTGCTGGAGAGAATAACTGAATTATTAGCGAAATGTTTAAAATTCTATCGATGATACTTTTGTTATAGTACATGATTTCCAGCCATATTACCTGATATCTCCTGAGCTTTAAATATAAGAGCAGTATTTTCTACGCCACTCACTTATGATATCCAAAATGCTGTTAATGTTAAGACCTGTGTAGAATGGTTATTTCAGAGTGGGCAACTTGATTGCCGACTACGTTGGTAGTATATAAAGTTTCCACGGTATACTAGTTATGAACTCTTGGAATTATTGATAAGAGATCATCGACCAAGGAACTAAATATGGTCATTTTAGATGATGCGTCATCATCATGCATTGAATTCGCCATAAGATCTTGAAATGACTAATGTGCATATCTGCAAGCTTTCTTGTGTGCATTAATACAACTTAATGGACAGACCTTACTAATTTTTACTCAAGTCATTTTTCAACTGATATTCAAAAATTGTGTCGTTGAATATTAATTTCGAAATCACTATTATTTATCTATCTAATTTATTAGAGGTTAGAGTGTAATAAGGCTCTTCGTGGACTAAAAGCTTTGAATTTTAATAACTTGATGAGTTCTATCAAGTGTACAGGTACATCTTGATGATGCAGACTGAGAAGTTAATCTCAGTTATCATGTTCCTACTAGTTATTCAAGGAACATTTGGAAAAATTTTCTTTGGTTCTGTTAGTACTCAAGACTGGTTTTCGTTTGGATGGTTAGTTCAGATAATATGTATGAAATCTCATAGGCGTTAATCAGAAATAGATTCCACATAATTACATCAAACGTTATATTAACTATAAAATTCTCTTTTCAATCACCTTTATTTTACTTACAGGATTTCTACCTCCCGGCACATTCGATATCATTCTATAATAATAAAGTAATTGATGACCTTCAGTTTTCTTTGAATTAAAATCCAATTAGGACAAAAGACGTTTCAGGATTTTCATCATGAGCTGACATTAGTTAGAGAACCATTGGAAAACCTGGGAGTACTGGACAGCTGTTTCATCCTAGTTTGGGACTCTTCACAGTACGCACCCACCGGGATTCGAACCCAGGACCTTCTGGTTGCAAGGCGAGCTCGTATACCATTAAGCCACTGGGACCCGATCCAATGGCCCATGAATTCTAACTTCTGCCAATTCACGACATAGCGCGACCCCTAGCCAATGTCTTCGGCGAGTATTTGTCCTCACACCCGACCTGCTGCACCCTACTGGTCACGAATTCTCACTAGAACCCCAGGTAACTACCTACCTGAATAGGGCAAGTCGCTAGTGAGCATCTCACTGATATTCAAGTGTTGGTTTGTAGGGATTTGATTGTAACCAGAAGGTCCTGGGTTTGAATCCCGGTGGGTGTGTACTGTTGAAGAGTCCCAAACTAGGGCGAAACAGCTGTCCAGTACTCCCAGGTTTTCCAATGGTTCTCTAACTAATGTCAGCTCATGATGAAAATCCTGCAACCAATCAAATCCCTACAAACCAACACTTGAAAAGACGTTTCATTTAAGAAATTTTTTTTCTAATCGACGAATTCACCTTTAAAAGATGTTTAATCGTATTTGCATCAAATAAGATTCATAACAGTCTTTTATTGAATAGTAATGGAGGAGACCACATGAACACTGTGATCCGAAAGTGATAAAATTATGTAGTAATCAATAAGGCAATAGAAGTAAGAGTTAAGCAATAATCATAATGATAATAAGAAGTTTGTGACAATTTTTCGTCGATGTAAGTTTCTCACACCGACTAATCATTTCATCTTTTGTTCCTTTCTTCTCTGATTAAATATTCTCGCAGTTGTTTAAACAGGGCTGGGAATCTTAATGGTGTATATTCTCCTTCTTCATGTAATGAATAGATTTTTCGGGACCTTATGTAGTTTTGTAATAGTGTTTTTATTTTGCAATTGTGAATCTTGAGATTATAGAAAAGGAAGGTTGATGTAAAACTTTTTTTTGACAATTGAGGCTTTCAAAACTCATAATAATAATAATAATTATATTAAACTAGCACTCTAAAAATATACCGTTTTTGTAGTATTATTTTTTAGTGGTGATTTTGAGTAATTAATTGATTATTCATACTAAGAATAGGTGTAATTTTCTTCTACAGAGTTCCACAATCTTAGCTTATTTGGTCCAGTTATAATTAGCTATAGTTTCAAGCTGAAATCCACTTTCACTGTGCTACCATCATGGTTGCAAAGAAATGCAATAATAATAATAAAAAGCTTTATTTAAGATAATATGTAAACATGTATTACATAAATTTTCAGCGTATTTAATTCCAAAATATTTCTTCATACAGAATTTACATGTAAAGCAATAATCTGAAGTACATCATTTGTCGTAGTGTTGCTGCATATGAGGAGAGAACCAACTATGTACATTTTTTCTTCAATTCCTTCGAAAACTTCATAGCGTATAGTGCAAAACTAATTAAATAATACGCGCGAGTTCATGTATTGGTCATCTAATTGAATTGCACGATTAAAACCATAAGAAGTACAGAAAAGTTTAAGCATTTTGATGGTTGGAAGTTCTGGTAACCCAGTGATTTAAGCAAACCACTGGATCAGATGTTCTACTTCCCACACAGCCTTAAATATTAGGCTTGATTAGATATTCTCAGTCACTCATAATCATATACAGTATCTTGTCCGTATGTGTTTTACTTTAGGTAAACTAACTAATGAAATGAATACAAATCCAACTTCCAGTTCACCTGAAGATCAGAACCTTTCTGAAGGCAAAAATTCTTCAATTGTATCAGATTATACCAGTTTTATACCAATGAAACGTCGCTCCAGTAGTCCATGTGATGCACATACAGATTCAAAGTCAAGATTACGCCTGTCTCAATCACCTGTAATGACAAATTGTGATGAAGATCCTTCAGAAACTCAAAACCAATGTCAATCGACGAATTACCCTGTATATTCAATGGAAGTCGACGGTGATTCTTGTAATCAAATTGATCTAAACGAAAAGCGTAGTTTAAAAGTAGTCCTTACTAAGCTGGACACAAGTTCAACTGCATATACGATAAGTGATAGCGATGATAATTCAAATGTACAGTTAGATGATCCATCTATATCAAATGAACAGAATGATCAAAGTTTAAGTTTTATGCATTATATGTGGTCTGGGTGTGCAGATCAAAAAAATAATCCATTACCACATTATGTGAGTTATGCATCTGCTGTATTGTTATTAAGTAGAACATTTGTGTTATTGAAACTCTTAAAGTCATGGTATTACCAACTGTTTAAGCAGAAACTCATCTTCAAACTCAAGCGGAGCAATTTAATAATAATATTAATACTACTGACAATAATAGTGTGCTTGTCATTCTACAACCTAAGCTAATTTCAGCGCTTGTAGGTTTCCCTGTTTCGATCTCTTAATATCCTGAAACTGAAGGGTGAATCTCATGGATTTGTCGCTTCTGTTGAAGGGGGTTTATTAAATACCACACATGGGTCTTGTTTGTCTGCCTCAAAAACTCTAGGTACACCCATGTTACAAGATAGCAGAATTTAACGTAGAACTTGCAAATTAACTTTTAGTTTTTCCTGTAACTAATCAATAAACGGAATATTGATCTTAAGAAGTACCTATTAGGAGTATTTTTTGAATACTGTAATCATATTTTCTTCGACAGAATAATCAATTAGCTGTTGTTAATAAACGATATTCAATTTAACTACTTGTCTAGTGGGCTAGAACATTAAGGAATAAATTTGTAAACGTTTAGTCTTCTTGTCACTCCCTTCAGTTTGTTAATAGTTTATTTCTTGTTATTTTAAAGGATTACACACTTTCGAGTGTTGGTCTGTAGAGATTTGACTAGTTTCAAGTTTCGTCACGGATTGCTATCAGTTGGGGAATCACTGAAAACCGAAGAGTGCTGGACACCTGTCTCATCCCAGTTTTGGAGGAACTCTTCAGCGGTACGCACCCATAACCCCGCCGGGGATCGAACCCAGAAGCTGCAGGTTACGAAGCAAGATTGTTGACTATTTAGTCACTGGGACGAAGTCCAATGGGCCATTAATTCTAAATTATGTTTATTCGTGGTTTTTAGCGTCACCGCCAACCAGTGTCATAGGTGGGTATTTGTTTCCTCACCCGACCTGGTGGTTCCCACTGATTACGACTTCTCATTAAAAATCCAGGTAACTTCACATATATTTTTTTTCTAGTGAGAAGTCGTGACCAGTGGGGTCCAATTAGATGTCACGTGTGTGGATGGATGTCCCACCAACGACAATGGTTGGGGTCGTGCTAAATCACGAATTGGTAGAAGTTATCATAAATGAGCCATTGAATCGGGTCCCAGTGGCTAAATGGTATACGAGCTTGCCTTGTAACCGGAAGGTCATAGGTTCGAACCCACTGTGGTGGGTGCGTACTGCCGATGATTCCCAAACTAGGATGAAACAGCTGTCCAGTACTCCCTGGTTTTCAGTGGTTGTCTAATTGATATCAGTCCGTGGTCAACTCGTAAAACATAACTAACCCTTACAAACCAAACTATAGAAAACATATATATTTACCAGCTAGAAAATGATTGTAAAATCAAGAGTATAAAAAATTTACTTAGAAATTCATATGGGTTTTTATCTGCTACACAACTTTTGGGTATCCAGTGATTTTATGTGGTTTCTTTCACTTGATAAAACGGTTTATTAGTTTCGATTCATTTCCACTATGTGTAGTGCAAAATACCGTATCGGTTTATTGAAACTGAATGACTTTATTTTTGTCAGGTAAATTCTTTTTCCTTTTTTCTTAATACCCTTTTGATTGATATGTAACAATCTGGAAAGTTGCACAACAGTGCCAGATTCTACCTATCTGTTCTATTCACACCGACTGGGTTACCTTCTTATTGTTATTAGTTTGGTTGGTTACCTTTAAAGCTTTTTTGTCTAAATAAGTGAATAATATAAACTTTGAAACAATTAGTTCCCTATATAAATTTCGACGAAACAGTAAAAAGATGTAATTTGTCTGAATCGCGCAACACATCTTGAACAATCTGATCACACACGTACTTGTCATAGGAATATGTACATGAAAATAATAAAGTGTTAAAGGGTGAGAGAATAGACACAGGTCAAGTTAAAAGGCTGTATTGAAATTCAAAATAACAATGGAGATCAATTAACCAAAGCAGGGAGATAATAGTAGATCTGTCCTGGTATCCAACGAAGTTTACCAAGGAAATTCTAATTTGATGACAAATTGTTTTCGAACTCATTAAGGTTGTTTAAACTTCCTAATTGCTGGTGGCTAGGGCTTCCACAAACTTTAGGATACCCCCAAACACGTCTTACAGATAGACTTAAAAGAGGTGTAAACATCAATTTTATGCCCTGTATCTATAATATGTTTCGCAGTGGGAGACCTAGGTCGTCTGTTCCCATCATTAATGGGTTCAAGGGATTCTATTTTCTTCTGAAGCCATTTAGGAATATGCTTTGAAGCCCTTACTTGGAAAGATTGATGATTCCTCCCTATGTATGTGTGACCACAGGTAATTTCAAATTGGGATGTGACGTCATTTTTCGTACGTTCTGATAACTTAAATGGATATACAAGTTTCACATTCTCAATCATTCGTGTCTTAGCTGCAGCATTCAACCTTTGTCCAATTACCAAGGTACAATGATCGCCCATTTAGGGTAGCTTGATATAGACATCATTCTTAGCGGCGAGTTGACGAAGGGGTCTTGGTGTTCTGTCCGCTTTACATCTCTTTATGAATTTCTCTGGATAATCATTAACAACCTAATTTTGTTTCAGTTTTCTTTCCTCATCTTCAAGTGTTATTAAAGAGGTGCCTTATCGGCGCTCTTTTATAAAAATCAAAGTGCGTTTAGTCACTTGTATGTATTAGCTTAACGATTTCAGCATCAGAGATTATACTTATATTCCTATTATAACCTAATCTCATTTGAAAGTATCCTCTTCAATATTACTGCTATTTGGTAATCATACATTAAGGACTTCATTACGGCTTTCTTGCTTTGTAGGTGACTAATTCTAAGGAACAGAATGAACTACGTGAACAAATGGAAGGTTTGTTAAATCGTCTACACAATCCTTGCATGATTACAATTGCCAGGTCGGCGTATGACGGTTATACGCCTTCTCATCAAGTGTCTGACATACAACTTGGTTTGTTACAAATGCTTGATCGTGTTTATGGACGTAATTTACTTTCAGTTACTTTGGATTATGAAAAGTAAGTCTTCTTGTTATTGTTTTTTAAACTTGAGTTTCTCTTCTTATATTTAATGTGATCAGATTCCTCCGGATGCGGTTATTCTCGTAAAGCTTGAGCTTCTGTTGGAAAATGATTGAATACATTACTAAACATCATCATCAATAGAGATATTGCATAGGGAAGTTGCTCTAAAGTTTGATGTTCTGCCTGTGATTGGAATTAAAAAATAAACCTGGAGAAGAAATCAGCGTGAGCAATGAATTATTTTTATCTACTTTCTAATCATTACGTATATGTATGTGATATGTAGGATGAGGATATACGCTATCGCGAATCAAACTCGCCGCACTTTCGTTTCAGTATAGGTATAACAGAGGCGGTCAATTACGGTTTGGATTTCTTCAAGTAGGAATTTTGTAATCATATCATATGTTACGTTTGACTGTTTTAAAGGTGTTTCATCAACATTTTTACGCAGCTAGAATACTTGTTATGACGTTTCCTATGCTGTGCGCGAAAACACCTCGCGATAGCCTTTATCCTCACTCATATATGTATCATTAGTGGAATTAAACCGGAACTAAAATCTGTGATTTTCTTAGAGGAAGAATTAAAGCATCAAGTAGCGAATAAATTACTCAGAAGTATATCCACTAAATTACAAACCATATAGTTTTGCAACGACGGTCCTTTTTAACGATATTGTTTACAAAAGCTGTAAAATTGTATAACATTTAAGCCACTCACTGTGTCTGTGTTTATCTTGAAATTGTTATGATTATATTTGCGTGATATTTCATAACGGTAAGAAGAAACTGCAATATATTCAGAAGTATATCGTAAAGGTTTGGGAAATTCAAATACCACTTATTCCCCTAAGAGAATATGATGACTGTAAGTAACCATATTTTTTTTCTATTAAGGCGGATTTAAACAATGTTCATATGATATGAGTATTAATTAAGAAATTTATTTAGTTCCTAAACAGTAATAACAGTGTAGAACAGAAAAAAAGTTATACGAAATTAGAAACACTTGAGAAGATTCATCTGGAAAGATTGATCAATGTTCAAGATTTTTAGACGTCTCAGTTAATCATGTTACAACCGTAGCATAGAAAACAACCTAATAAACTGCTTTTGAGTTGATAACTATGGTTTAAAGTGTAAATTGCCAAGGCTTCTTTAATAATATTTTCAGATGTAAAGTTTTGGAAAAGTTTAGACTGAAATGTGTAAATGATTTTGAAAGCTGATTGGCTCGTGATTTCTGCATGCTGGAAATTAGCTGGACTGGTCGATTTTTAATGCTCTTCACCAAGTGGCAAACAATAAATCTTGTTCAATGACTTTGTATCAAAGGAAAAAGTTAGCTGACGGACATACACTGAACTAATCAGTTGTGGCAACTTATCTTTCCCAGTGAGATATATTAAGAAGCAACTTTACTATTCTGTTCCGAGTTTCGTCAGATGGAAACGTCTTATAAATTGATCATTCCGATTGATTTTAACCGAATATCGTTATTAGTATTTCCGTCTAAATGTAATTCCAATATTGTTGACGTTCCTTCGAATGTTCTTATGCTTCTCCTCTGTCTCAGTGAAACGCACTCATCTTTCAAAAAGGTTGATTTCAGAAAACTTATTTGTTCGATGGAGTCTGTGAAACATATTTTCAGTATTGTGATTAAGGCTTTTGTTTCTTGTCAGAAGAATTCAACTGTAGAAGTTCGTCAACTGTTCACGACATGTAGGTTTTCTATTGATGCAACGCTTCAGTGTGTCATTGTATGTTTTCTTTTAGAGAACATGTAGGCATTAACTTTTTTAAGTCTGTTTCTCTTTCTGTTGTAAAACCGAGTAATTAATGATTCTTGTTAAAGCAGTTAAAAATTTTCTGTGTTTTATTTGTGTAGCTCAGAGAATGATGTGGATAAACTGAAAGCAATGGGATTTCACATTACAACACCAGAAGAATTTCATATGGGTGGTCGTCGTATATCACCAATTTCTTGCTTAGCAAGATCTGAAGGTAAAAGTGTAGGCTACCGTACAGAGCCTGGGAGCAAGGAGATTGTTTGATATGGAACATTTGAATATTTCTTGAAATAATTTTGTGAAACTGTGAAGAACAATTATGTCGTGTTTTATTTTAAATAAAGTCTTTGACATCTGAAATAAGTGCATGAATAGTGTAATTGAAGCGTTTTCTTAATCCCTAGTGTTTGTAGTAGTCATGTTAGCAGCAGCATTAGTAGTGCATTTAATCAATCTGAAAGACAGGACGAAGTTAATTTTCTTACTTCACATCCTTGTTTCACCGATCAACTTCAAATCACTTTGAATTATTGACATAAAAATGCTCAGTACTTCGGCTGTACACACTGGTGTAATCAACTTAAAGGGATCGCTATTGGATTTATGTATTGTGAATAGTTGGTCGTAATAATATTAGATTAAGAATTATTTTAAATTAGTGCCCTTTATGTATTTAGACAAAACAATAAGAAGACGTAATTTGTCAGAATCGTGTAATGTATTTGCGCAACACATTCCGAAGAATCTGAACACACACGTACTTGTCATAGGAATATGTACATGAAAATAATAAAGGGTGAGAGAATAGACACAGGTCAAGTTAAAAGGCTGTATTGAAATTCAAAATAACAATGGAGATCAATTAACCAAAGCAGGGAGATAATAGTAGATCTGTCCTGGTCTCCAACGAAGTTTACCAAGGAAATTCTAACTTGGTGACAAATTGTTTTCGAACTCATTAAGGCTGTTTAAACGTCCTAAATGCTGGTTGTGCGTCGGTGGCATAGCGGTTAGGACGCTCGCCGACCATGCACACGGTCCGAGGTTCGATCTCCGGCGCACTCCTTTACCTCGCTAAGCCAGAAACAATGCTGGTGAAGAGGAAAGGTTGGGCATGAGGCTAGCAACCCCATCCTGTAAAATAAACACGTTACAGAAACTTCAAGCCAATAGCTTGAAGCCCTATGTTCCACTGAGGAACGTGAAGGAAGAAAAATTGCTGGTTGCTAGGGCTTCCACAAACTTTAGGAAACCCCCCAAACACGTCTTACACATAGACTTAAGAGAGGTGTAAACATCAATTTTATGCTCTGTATCTATAATGTGTTTCGCAGTGGGAGACCTAGGTCGTCTATTCTCATCATTAATGGGTTCAAGGGATTCTAATTGCTTCTGAAGCCACTTAGGAATATGCTTTGAAGCCCTTAATTGGAAAGATTGATGATTCCTCTCTGTGTATGTGTGACCACACGTACATTCAAATTGGTAAATACAGTTGGATGTGACATCATTTTTCGCATGTTAAGAGGGCTTAGATGGATATACAAGTTTCACATTCTCAATTATTATGGTATCAGCTGCATAAAAAATCTTTTTAACAGCAGTGTTCAATGTATTTATATTGTTTATGTGATATTAGTCAACACAGTTTAATAACAACATACAGAAATGGGTTCAACACAAGTCTTTGGAACTCTGCAAAGTGCAAGTGTTTCCATCTAGCTAGAATAGTCTTTTTAATTGCCTAACAGGAGTAGTGAAAGCTTGCATGTCATGACTATTCAGGGACCTGATTTCACATGACAATAAGCCTGCCAATTCACAGTAATTGCAAACTAGTAGATGCTGTCATCTTGAAACTTTGGCTTAAAAGAAGTTGGAAATAATCTTAAATCTCACTAACAAGGTGTCTAATCCATGGTCACAGTTAATAGCATTGTGAATTGTTCGTATGCTGGAGAATTTACTTTGCTAAGCTGTTGACTGCTACGTAAACTTTTTATTCCAATCGAAAAAGATATAAATAAAGCAGACGAAAATTACATTGACATCAAATAGATGGGTTGCCGTCCTTCTTATCTAGGTGGCTAGAGAGTGTATTAAAAACAGTTAAAGAATCGTACTGGTTACTATATGATAGTCAACTCATATTGGTCTTGTTTATTGATCATTATTCGAGTAAATACTAGGGACAGTGTATTAACTCAACCTAATTTTCAAGTTTGCCGCCTTATGCTGAGGATTCCGTTATTTAATTTATTCTGTTGGTTGTTTTCTTCTGTACTGACTTCTTACTTGTAAAACCGTAATTTCTATATTTCTTTAGATACAAAGATCCGTTGGGGTGTTTCGTTTTTACTACAGTTGAGTTTGGAGATCTCATCTTCTGATGATAAATTAACCCTCACAATATAGCAGCTTTTATTTTCATGGTTTCACTTTACACGATCAGATTGTTCATTGAAATCATTACCAACTAGAAAATAGGTTGTTGAACTAATCATTTAATGGCAAATAATTCCAGAAAAATATTATCTTGCCGCTTTTTCTTTATCTGAAATTTGGTTCTTTGACCTTCAATCCTTACTTTAACTGGTTAAGCTTGTAGCGGTAGATAATTCCCCAGAATTATTGGCGACAGCATTCATCACTGAACATTGGATGCTGACCCTCACTGTTTAAGTCAACTTGTTTAGCTGAAGGCTTCCGGTCAAGCATCCACGCCATTTGGTACGCTGTCGTGTCACGTTCGTTCGTTCGTGCACGATCCCCAGCTAGTTAAGCAATTATCTCGCAGTCTGATTTGGTCCCGAAATATATTTCGTAATTTGAACGATCAATTCTTGTGTTTTGCTTTGCCTTTAATCTACGCGGAACGAATACCATAGAAGTTGTCAGTATTAGATCTTGCGTTAATAAACTTGATACTATCCATGAACGTCAATACCTTCAGCCTCTAGAAGGCAAATGCAAACTTTTTAGCACTTGCATCATTCGCCATGCTGTTGTGTTACCTTCAGCTGCGATCTGTAGCGAGCTAAGCACACATTTCTGTGCCATGGTATGGACCTCTAAATATACTTCGGAATCCAGACGATCCAATTATTTTGATTCGACTTGCTAACAGCTTTCTGTTCTACGCTAAGTACACTTGTGTCGGATAATAGTAAACGTACATATATTGTCGTCGTATCATCCTTGCTTGTATGTGTTATCTCTCAAGGAAATGTGAATCTAACGAAGTCTACAAGACGGAAATCTCGCAATATTTTGCCGAAAACTGCACTGCAAATATATTAGAGGTTATAGTCCTGTAAATTATCAGAATAAAGGTATTGGAAAATGATCCGTCAGGTGTAGGTATCTCAGTTATCTATCCGCACTGGTCTCGTGGGTTATACGGAAGATAGATGGTTCAGGCATTGGAAAACTAGTGTCACCAATTTGCAATAGCTGATTCAGTAATTTCTTCATCAAGCAAACCCAATACAAATAATTTGAAATATTCTGTAGAAGATGTGTGCAACTATCTGGCATAAAAGTTCCAATACTTCATTCGCTGAACAAGTAGCATAAAGTGGTCGTCCGTATGTGCTGCTCCTACCGCTGCACGGTAGTGACTCGGGTATTTCTCCGAAAGAAAGGAGAGAGAATACTGTTAAATGCTTCGGCTGTAAAGGCTTTTGTTTTGTCACATCATATCTACTCGAGGCACAGTCCTGAGTGCCTGGTTTCGGTATTCAGTATACGTCGCTCCGTTCGGCTGCTATCTTGTAGTGGTTGATGGCGGTTAGGATGGGTTTGACGGTTCTTTTAGGGCAGCTGGGTCATGTGGTTTCAGTGGGCGGTGATGACGTTTTCCTGAGGTCGCTGCAGTTTCCGTGAAACATTAGCAGTCGGCGTTCGATGTTGGACTATCTCATTGGGCCCTTTCCATGAGGCCTAAAATTTGGGACACAAGCCCCCAGGAACTGACAGTCTATGAAGCTAAAGTCATCAAGTGAGTATTTGGGTCCGGCCATCAACCGGTGATAGACACTCTTCTGAAACATGCTAGGAGATTGTAGGTGAGTGAGCACTAAAAGGTAGGCAACCTCCAGTTGGTTGCAGAGAACTCAGACATATAGAGTGCAGTCAAATCCTTCTTGGGGTAACATGGATGTTTTGATTTCGACTAGAAGGCGGAGTTCGTGGCTAAACAGGGGAAGCCTTGTTGACGAGTGTGCTGAGGAGCGGTATGAGAGTAAGCATTGAGGTGAGACGTTGTCCCACATCTTTGCTGGTGTGTGACTAAGAAAGTCACGAAGTTTATCCTTCCTTCAGTCCGTCCTTTCAAACCATCTCAGGGATGGTATGACGTAGTACAAGTCTTCCGAATGCGGGAGGTGTTACAGCCGTGGGCAATTAGAAGACTTTCAAAAGTGGCCTGAATGAGAAAATAGAGGGGCATCAAAGTGTGACATCCATTTGTCAGTGAATGCGCGAACGGTAGTCATTGCACCTTCCAGCTTAAATGGTACAATGACGAAGTAATCCACCATAGCCAGGATGTATCGTTTGTCTCGTCCGGAGGATGTATGTGGTCCCTTGAAATCTGTGCTCACTCGGTGATTAGGAGCTACAGTTAGTATAGGCACTAAGGTTGCCCATGGTTTTTGAGGAGGCTACCTGACATGGGCATGTGTAGCACAGTTATGGCGGAACTTAGTGACGAAGTGGTGGTTGCCGAAATTGTTGACGGATAGGACATTCAATTTTTCGATGAGCAGCTTGACCCAGTTGATTGCGTACAAGGTGAACCTTTACACATGGAGCTAAAAGACGAGGTGACGCAGATGGCTCAACTATATATCAGATGTCATCTACCGGCCGTAGCACACTCCATTTAGTACAGATACACTGTATCATGTAGGATAAATCCCACAGTTCTCTGTTCTATGGTTTATCATTCAAATGAAGTTTGTGGGAGTAAATAGGCTGACTGTCAGTATCAGTTACTACCACTGAGGCTCAGTTGACATCTTTAACTGTATTAAGTGAAGTATCTGCTGCTCAAACAAGTTAGCAATCGATAGATGTCCTCGGAGATACTCGAACCCTTGTAAATGATTTCTTCGACGAGACACCTTGCCTGCTGGCTCAAAGAATGTCTTGAGCAACTATGATAGACGGTCGTCAGTGCGTACTCGAAAGGAGAACCCAAGGAGACAATCTCAAAAGTGTTTGAGGAAATGCACGAGAGCGCCGCACATCATGTAGTCGAGTACCGCGTCTCATGTCTGTCCGACTAACGATTGGCATATGCAGTGACACGCTCTTGAAAATCGCTTGCTTCTTGAGGGAGAGAACAGTCCCTATAGCAGTGACACTGACATCGGTGTCCATAATAAAAAACCAGCAGGTGGTGACGTCTGGAAACGTAAGGATGGGTGATGAAGTCAGGTTCTCCTTTAACTTGTTAAATGTAAGTTGACACTCGTTTTTTTCTATCCTTCACGTTCCCCAGTGGAACATAGGGCTTCAAGCTAGAGTCTTGAAGTTTCTTAAGCAGTGTTTATTTTACAGGATGGGGTTGCTAGCCTCATGCCCAACCTTTCATCTTCACCACCATTATTACTGGCTTAGCAAGGTAAAGGAGTGCGTCGGCCGGGGATCGAACCCCGGACCATGTGCATGGTCGGCGAGCGTCCTAACCGTTAGTCAATAAATATTTACGGCCTTTTACTGTTAATCGATGCATAAGCCATAAAAGGGTGGCGAAACTACGGATGAAGCGTCCATAGCACTGTATCAACCCAAAGAAACTTCGAACTTCCTTACAAGATCAGGATATAGCCCATTCTACAATAAGACGGATTTTCTCCGGGTATGTCTGAATGCTTTTAGGTGAGATACGGCTGCCCAAAATCGTGAATTCTTTCTGGGTAAAGGAGCACTTATGTTGTTTCGACTTTAGATCATTTCTTCTTAGTCGCGTAAAAACAGTCTGTAAGTTATCAGTATGACCCTCTGAGGACTTCGCATGTACAACAGTATCGTCAAGATGGATTGAATTCTTATGTGGGACCAACCTGTCGAGAGCTACCCGCACTAAACTGTGAAATAAGGTGGGTACTTTACACAGTTCAAAGGGCATTGTCCGAAATTCTTGTAGACTACTCGGAAGTATAAATATAGTTTTAGGAAACTCGTTCGGATACACCTCTACTTGCCAGTTCCCGGACGTCAAATCTAAGGTAGAGAACCACTGAGAGCCAGTAACTGCATAAAGAGTTGCATCAATGGGAGGAAATGGAAGGGAGCCGTGTTTCATTTTTAAGTTCAGTCTGCGATAGTCAGCACACTTCGGTGAGAGCCGACTTTTTCTTTACAAGGACGATGACCTATGCCCAGGCGACGACAAAGTACTACTGTGGTGAGAGCTGTCTACTAGCCAAATTGGTAGACAGTAATTTACGTCAATATTTACGTTCCCAAGATTTGTCGTGAGAAAATGTGAACAAAGATTGATTCAAAACCGACCACAGCAGACTTTGCGTAGGCGGATGCAGTTAACATATAGAGGATTTGACATTCAAGAAACAGTCACAAATAGATGAAAGATTAACTTTACGTGAGAAACAACCAATCGGAAGACTGTGTTTGTTTACTTAAACATCCATAGTAATGTACATGAAAATATATAAATATGCGTTGATTTCCTTAATAAATGATCTGTTGCCTGACCCTTGCCTTCTGTCGTTACACTACGATATCCTTGTTCAACGTGTCTTGTAGTAGAGTATTTAACTGGAGTTGATAGTGAACGGGTGGTAGATGCACAGATGCGTGACAGGATGTCTCGATATGGTGTTGAACATCACCGGTGCATCCCATACTATCGCCTTCGTCAAACACACTGAGGAATTCCTCAATAAACATTAGCATTTCTCCCGGATGAGACAGCAAGCCGATGGATTAATCGAAACTTGATTAAGAATAGAGGACACGGTGAAGTTCGACTCAAGGTAGGTCGGTTTTTGAGAGAGGTATAAGTGTGTTGAGATTGAGTCGATGGTAGTCTGAGGGGTGAGCGACACCTGTGAGGGCTGATTGTCCACATTTCGGGTTATTCCCCATCCAAGCTGGATGCAGATGAGGAAACTATGTGTAACGTTTCGATCCCCCAAAGTCCTCTAAGTGCACAGAAGCTCAAACTTCCACATTAGCACCTTTGGCTGCTGACAATACGTTGTTGGCGTGTGCTGGTGGTGAGTAATGGGGCAGATGTTGGAGAAGCGATATCCTTGCATTGGACACATATAAGCAAGTATCCAAAGGTATCTTAGAAGGCACTTCGTTAATGCATCCCCATACTTCTAGTGGTTCACCACTACATGAATATGTAGATGAATTATAGAACGGGACTTTACTGCACTTGGATGTTGTTACTACACCTGCGCGCCTTCATACAGAACCCTCGACAATAGTAATAGCTGGAAGCACTGATATCCCCAAGTCTTCGCCTGTTGTTCACGAGAGAATTGTGTCATGGTCGACTAACGGAAACTCCTGTAATTTATGTGGAGGCTGTTCAAAAAAGGCTGCTTTTCGTGGCTGTCTACTTTTCTCGGCGCCAGTGAAAAAAAGATAGTATGTTTTAAGTCCATCGTGCTGGTTTGTGGTAGCCGCAGGATGTGTGTGCGCAGATCACTGGGTAACAGGCCGTCGACGAACCGCATAAGCACCAGTCTTCCTCTGTTGTCCGCACTCCCATAGGTGTTAGCACGAACGAATATGGTCCGCAAAATTTGGAAGTCTAAGGGGCTCCCCTCAGGCGATTTCTTTGGCTGGAGTGTTTCAGTACCGCATGCCTTGGTCCCAAATTCAAGTCGAAGCAAGGTTCCAATATGCTCCAGTTTCGCAAGCGGAGTTCGTGCAGCACGATCAGCTCATGCTCAGGCCTCATCAATGAGGGAACTGAGGCTGTAGACGTAGAGCTCACCGGGTGACAATAGAATAAAAGATGTCTGCATACGGTTCTTCTATATTGTGCAGTCTGATCTGAGTTGGAAAACGATTGGCGGAAAGTGGATACACTGGTGCAACGCAGGCCATTGTTTGAGTGGAATCTCAATGAGAAGTGACGAGCGGGTCGAGTGAGCATGACATGGAGGCGATCGTGTAGGGAGAAGATGAGAGATTGTGGGCAACCGTGATTCAAGCCGAAGAGGAGAAAGTGGAGCCCTACGTTCCACTGGGAACTGAAGAGAATAATATATATTCCATGGAGGAATTATTTATGGTGATACACTAACTAGCTAAACCTGTTATGCCGTCTTTTATATTATATATTATATTATTTGGACTCACAACAGTGGCCTATATGGAAATGTTTATCATGTCCTTCCAGTAATTTTAACGTTTCCCATTGTGTAATTCAATTTTAGATATTCCCGTCGATTGCTTAGACCGAAGTGCTCGGTCGCAGGTTGACATGTTGGCGTCTTGTGCGGATGCTTTGCCGATGTCTGGGCTTGTAGTTAGGAGTTTATGTGTAGATGGTGACAAGCAGTGGAATCAAGGATGAGCATTTCATCCTATCTGGGACTCGTCATCTGGACGTACATGCCTCCCAAGTGAGTGGTGATTTTTAAATCGAGGCTCGAATCCAGTCCCCTAGTTTCAATCGCCATATGAACGGCAAAGTTTAAAATCGAGTTAAATAATTAATATGACCCGTAGCACAAGAGGTGGCCTTCGTGAACCAAGTTGTCTACTGGATAACGCTTTGGAGTTTGAAACAATGGGAACTGGGTTTGTGCCTCGATGGGAACATCATCACTCGTTGTATAAGGCATGTAAATCCAGATGATAAGTCCCAGATAGGATGAAATGTGCATCCTTGATTCTACCGCTAGTCGTCATCCACCAAATATTTACTATTGTAGTTAATTGAAACTTATACGTTCGGTGAACCTATAATGGCTATGTGGGGTAAAAAAGAATGTGCAGGAGTCAGACGCTGGAGTGCATTGTCATCTTTGAGTAGTCTGGTGACTGAGAAGATGAAAAGTGAAAGTGTGTTTGCATCACGCACATTAGCTGGTGGTCTATTCCATTTAACTGAAAATTTATTTGAGAAGTACCGCATGCAGGTCTGGTGATGCTCTAAAACAACTAGGTTGTCACGATATCTAAAATTGTAACTGATGACGGAGGTAGACTTAGTTATTGGCCTGGAGGAGGGCGTTGATAAGGCATATCCCCTGTTTGAATTTGCGCCTCCACCTTTACCTTGAGGACATTTGCGCGGTCTAGTTGATTTCAGTTTGGCTGATTTGTTTCGTTTGATCTAGGTAGCTGCATTTGACGTGATTCTGGTTTCTGTTTGGCTTGAACTGTGTTGATTTTGTTAAGAATAGCCGTCAAAAGCTGTCTCTAAGCCTGAAGGCGGTAATCGTGCAGGAGGATGCTTGAGAATGTGTTTCATGTGAAAATTATAGGGTGCACCTAAAATCCTTGGTGTTAACTCCTGTTTGTGGCGTCTCAGTGATTTCTGTAGAGCTTCGCTTCATCACTTGTGTCCATATTTGTCGTTCACGAGTGTTCCAGTAAATGTTTATGGCCATAATCAGGAACTTTCCAAAACGGTAACTGTGGTAAGGAATTTATATTTTTTCCGCTATAGTTTCCAAGTCAATGTCTCTTTTAAGTTGCTTACTGTACTATTCATGAATTTTTTATTGAAAAGCTTCTGTTTTCATTTACAGTGGTACCGAATGGACGCATTGGCACCTGGAGACAATGGCGACCAACCTACCCTTCCTATATCAGTGGACATCAAAAACCTTTTTGACGGAATTATGTTTAGTCACCGTTATACCAGTTGGGTTCAAGTAGAAGATGCTCTAAGTCAGCTGGAACCAGTAATATATGTATATATGTATGACAGAGTATTCCTAGACAACTCATGCACATTATGTAATCAAAAAGTGCATACGGGACCATGAATCTCAGGATTTGAAGTACAAATTAGTAGTCTTTCGTTGTACATATGGCATGAAGCGAAAAACTAGAGGTTCAGGTTTACGCGTCAAGCCGTAAGAATTCTATTATTTATTTCTGCAGTGCAAAATACACCGGTTGCCAATCTGGCTTTCGTATACGCTACAAGGAGGACGAGTTTATCATTTCTTCCGCGAAAACAGTTCACAATCACAGATGTGAAAAGAGTCTTATGATAGGTGATCCATATTTTAGACGCCTGTCCGGGGATGAAAAGGAGAATATTGCACCAGTTGTGAAGACTACATCTGGGGTTGGTGATGTTTTGGAATATGCTGAAGAGAATTTTAATAAAATTTTGACGAGCACAGATGTGTATAATTTACGTAAGGATGTGAGACTAGGTAATTGAAGTAGTTTAAAGTTATTTTTGAAGCCATGCCTTTGAGATCAGATGTTATGCGCATAATAAGGCAAAGCGATCAGGTGGTTGAATACGTGGATTCGAATACAGGGATAACCAGCAGAATTTGCTTCACCCTGGAATCACAGGTTCAGTTGTATCGGAAATATGGAGAGGTGGTGTGTATTGACTCAACATACAATACCAATAAGGACGGGTAGGTTATACGTGAAATGGTTGACAAATCTTAATCAGATATTCTCTGTTTCAGTTGGTGGTAACAGACAATATGGGTCATGGCAGGCCTGTTTTTTGGCATGGACGGGACGAGAGAGGTCATGTGATGTAGCTTGGATATTGGAAGAATTCGAAAGAATAATGCAGCATACGTCCATTACAGAAACTTTCGTAATGGATTCGGCCAACTGCGAGATATCCGCCATGCGTAATAGTCAAATTCAGGCGAAAATCGTCATCTGTGCATTTCATGTATGCCGGGCTTTCAGCAGGAAGGTAAGGTGAATGTAATTAATACTTGATGCATTTAGACTCGAAATCCTTTTGTACGCAGGTTTTTATATCATCTTGTTAAAGCTGCCACACCTGAAAGGTAAATGCATTGATTTCTAACCGTTTAGATTTCATCACTACCTTAGTGTCATTAGGATGGTTGATCGGAGGGTCTATAATTTAGTTGAAGGTTGTTTCATCAAGTGAACAGCTTGGCTTGCCTGTAACAACCTGTGATGTTTGATAAACAAAATAATTAAGGGAAGAAATTAGATCCTCATGTCTGGCTGTACTCTAGTATATATAGCATTTTTATTACAATGCACAACAGTCCACCAAAAAAGCGGCGATATGTTTGTCAACAATAATTAGTCAGTGTCAACATGTCCATGAGGTGATAATTAACGAAGAAAATTAATACACACAACTAAAAGGGAGAAATGGTTGCAGAATGTGGATTGCGTAATGTATAGTTTCGGGAAAATGAAGAGCAATTAAGGAACGAGCGCGTGAACAGGTTGATTACGTAACAGACTGTTAAGGAAAAGAAAACGATTTGGACAATGATAACTTGTAGCTAAGGTTGAAGTGGTCATTAGAATAAAATAATTTTACAACGATAACTGTCAGTGTGGTTGAAGAATGAACGATCAATTCTTGGTTGTTTACTCAGAACCAACTTTATATTTTGGCGGGAGTAATCAATACTCCAGTCATCGTTCCATCGTTCGCTGTTCATTAGAAGACGGAGAAATACTATCAGAAATATTATTGTGATTAATTGTTATGACATTTATTCTTCGACTTTTTGTATGATAACCTTATGTTGGTTCCATGTTGGAGCAAGAATAAAGGATTCTTGGATCACCAATCTGTGTTCTGTTTTTTGGCGTTGGTTATTGCACACTGTCGCTGAAGGTCTTCTAAGGACAGCGTTAAGTTCAAGGTAGTTAGACTAAAATAATTACAATTTTTAAAGATTTAGGGGGAGGAGGGCGAGGTAGTCCGGTTTATACATTCAAGTAGCGATGGCCCAGGTAATGAAAGTGGCGGTACAAATTTCTTCGGAAAACACAGGTTTGGCCTCTTCAGGTGGATTCCTATTGCTTCAGCTGTATGTGAAAGATGAACTCATAAAGCAAAATTTGGGTTATGACGAATGAGATAAATAATTTTAAATGCTGTTTTAACGTCAACCTCATGCTTACTATCTATAAAATGTGCTATAATAGAGGCAAAAATAAATTTTTGCTTGTCCCCTGCTCAACCAAGCTGGATGATTTTCGAAAATACGATGATGAACCTGCCTAACTGCACCCATGATTTTGCTGGCTCCACAGCTACAGTCAAACAGGTGCTTAAGATTATTGGAGAATTAACTGGAAAATATTGTTATCCAGATAAGTTCATTGAGAAAAATATGAACTGAGCAACTGACAGACCCAGTATGGCAACAGTTCCGAAAAAACCACTGTGCATAAAACTGTCGTTTCTCAGTGCTAACATCGGTGAAATATTAAAACAGCGCCTGAAGAATTCTTACAGGGCCTGGAATAGTCTGTTTATCGGGTAACCCATTCGATAACGTTTTACATAATTCTACGGATGAGTCCAAAGGAGATAAGACAGAGTGAAGGCATTTGGACTTCACACAAGCAGGTTGTGTTAATTTCTCTTCTTCAACCTCAGTATGTCAGATGAGGATTTATTTCTGAAGTCTGATCTTACAGACGCACGCACTTGCGAGACCTGTGGATGCCACAAGTACTGCCATGACTACCACGATATCCCCTGGACAATTGTGAAACTATGTTGAATCATATAGTTTGTGGGATCTTTGTCTAGTGGCAAGGATTGGCACAGCTCTCACGAAGTAACCTTAAGCTCTGAATATCATTGTCAGATTTAAATGTGGCTATCAGTTCTTCAAAATCATGTCCTCTGTGAAGTAACTCTCCTGCGACTTCGTTTTCGTTCATCGTGTATGTTCACTTTTGATGTGGTCAACTATCCGTGGTATTTGGAGCATTATCATGTTACGCCTGGTTGCTTCTGCCTAACTGTCAGATGATTGAATACACATGCTGGCTTTGTAGTACAAGTTGCACTGATCTACATTTCGACTGAAGCTGAGAAACAATTGAAGTCACTTACTCATATATTATCCCTCAAGGTTTGGCTAGTAATGACTCAGCATCCTTGATGAAATCCACTGTCACCATAACAAGACGCTGTACAGCATCTTATACAAGCACTGTCAACGATCTAAACTGGTTTTTATATAGCTTTCTACGTGTTTATCAACTTACTCGTACGGAACAACCATGCAGTGACAAATGGCGGGCTATGGGTGACCGCCCGCTGATACATAAGCTGAAATCCTTAAGAATACGTGACCCGCTAATAGGATGGCTTAAATCATTCCTTAGCGGCAGGTCCCAAATAGTTAAACTCGGGTTTGCTACTTCCAAACCTATCCCAATCACCTCTGGCGTAGTGCAAGGCAGTGTCATTGGGTCCCTCCTATTTACACTTTATATCAACAACATATGAGATTACTTCTCACATGGTAAACCATTCATCTTTGCGGATGACCTAAAAGTAGCTTATACATTCTAATGTGATGACTTAGGGTGCTTCCAGAATTTTGTGCAGAAAGAATTAGACAAAGTGACTGCTTAGTCGTCCTTATGGAATCTACAGTTTAACCTGAACAAATGTGTTTGGATCTGCTTCGGCGCACCCTCAATTTACTTGAAATTAACTCTTCAATCTGCCAACCAAACCAGTCTACGAAGCGTCGTTGACTTAGGTCTGAGGTGTTCTAGTGACCTGACATTCTCTGAGCAAGTGGCATCACAGACTCGAAAGTCGAGGATGCTCTTAGGATGTATACTTAGGAAGCAAAGCTAATTCTGTATAAACGCATATAAGACCACTACTAGAGTACTGTCCATTTATTATAAGCAGCACTCACACACGTGAAAAGCTAAGAATAGAAAGTATCCAACGATATTTTACATCCAAACTACTTGGATACGATTGTATGAAAGACTACATCTCACGGTGCATGATCCTAAAAATTGACGCACATTAGATAGGACGACTTATTATAAACAATATTCTTCTTTAAGGTCCTACACAAAATATCATTTTCAGACAATAAGGACATACAATTCGCACAAGAAGGCTCTTACGATCTGCGTAACCAAAATTGCACAGTGACAATAAAAGGCTTTAAGTCAAAACTCCGTGAAAACTTCTTCGCGGTCATGTATTCTAAAATAGGGAATAGCCTGCCCTTAGATGTCAGGACTTGCTCTTCAGTTATAAGTTTCAAACGCGCTCTGTACAGACTGTTTCACTCTACTGATTATATAAATAAATTATTTGTCCCTAGGAAGAATCAAACATTAGTATACTACAGTACCTAAACAACGCGCCTAAATACCTTTACTACTCTAAATACTACAAAGAAACTAGTCGCATAGATGCATAAAAAGACTTGGTAGAAATAAATATTTGTTCACTAAATTACAATGTACAACGAATATAAACATATATGTCCCACTCCACATAATTTTTATCTGTCCTCTGGTACTTTGCTGCTTGCCCCTTCTCTTCTATTTGCCTTGTAGTAGAAGTTGCATTGGTCTACATCCAGAATGAAGCTGAGAAACAATTGAAGTCACTTACTCATATATTATCCCTCAAGGTTTGGCTAGTAATGACTCAGCATCCTTGATGAAATCCACTGTCACCATAACAAGACGCTGTACAGCATCTTATACAAGCACTGTCAACGATCTAAACTGGTTTTTATATAGCTTTCTACGTGTTTATCAACTTACTCGCACGGAACAACCATGCAGTGACAAATGGCGGGCTATGGGTGACCTGGGTGCAGTAAAACAAATCTGCTTGACAATGACCAACATTAAACTGTATTCACTTGAATTCACATCTGGTATTACTTGCAATAAAAATTATGTCAAAATCATAAAAATAAATCACTCATTTTAAATTAATATCCAATTTGAACATAAAACAAGAACAAGATCCGATGCCGCACACAACAAAGTTATATGGAGGAATTAAATTCAAGCTTTATTTTTTCCCAAATATTTTTAATTTATCCAACACATACTTGGTTTTTTTGTTAATGCGAAGACAATACTTCTATATTTCTTAATGTGCTCCATTGAACGACTAACTATCAGAATGTGCTCACTAACTGATGTCAGAGAGGACAGCAACCATGTAATTTCACTATAAATCAAATTCATGTAATGTAAATAATACTTATCCATGCCTGTACAACTGGTGTGTCCTACATAGATAGGAAGTATATATATAAAATCAACCATCACTTATCTACATCCAAACCAATAACCAGCGGCGTGATACAAGGTAGCGTTCTTGGTCCTAACTTATTCATTGTATTCATAAAATTCCTGGCTCCTCAACACCTTACACCAATATCAGGATTGTACCTGATTTAACTTCTTGCCAAAGACGATGCCGCGCAGGAAAACTAAATGAATACAACTCCAATAAGACAGCCGTTGTTAATACCTCCCTCGTTGGATTGCCTGATGACCAAGAGAACCAGTTAATATCGGATGCACGAACTAACGGTAGTCAAGTAACTGTAGAAGAATCAGTTCTAAATACTGAAATCGCAGACATAGAAATGTCAGCAGATCATAGTATTGACGTGAATCCCTTGCACACTGACACGAATGCCGAAACCTCGAAAACGTCTAAGCTGAATTCAGTCGTATACTCTGAATCTCTCCAGAAGTCATATACCGCACAACCTCGTAGCCTGGCTACTGTGAAGCAGCAATCACATGTGGCCACCCAGGTTGGCGTAAATTCAAGGCGATATGATAAACGTCCTATTTCCGTAAGGAACACCAAAACAACTGTTGAGAATATTCAACAGAAATCCAGTTTATCAGGTAATCCTACTAGTCACCAGCAGCCCAAATTACACAAGCCGACTAATAAGGAAAAAGCTAAACCAAACGCTAGATCCGGAACACTAAAGCCCACAAGTACGGAATTTTCAAAAGGGTCCCGTTTCATTCTACTGATGGACAGTCATCTAAACTTAGTCATGTTACTCAAGTTAGACATAATCCAGGTTGTGTTTACCTACCGCCATCATCAAAGTGCGAATACGATAACGTATTCAGCAACATATTTAATGTTGCATCCAATCTTCTTTTCAGTTCTAATATAATTGGAGGTGACTTTAATTTGCCTGATATATCATGGAGGGGTGATAATAAACGTCATCGTGATATATTATCGCGCAATGTATGGGTTATCGTGTTCACGCCTATAGAGGCGTTATAAGCGTTTATTTTTGTGAAAGTAGATAATATATAACTGGTTTCAGGCTTCTATAACCGAAAAAGCAACATTTTCCAGTATTGTGTTCGTATTAATGGAGGAACCTGTCATGATATCCCAGAGGATGTATTACTTCAAGAACTCATTGTATATAAGAAATTTAGCATAGAAAGACTATTCTTTGAGTTTTAGAGCTGTAACGGTCTATTATTTGCTAGGTTTTTGAGGATATTAAGGTTGAAAAATAAGTATATGCAATGGTTGCTTTCATAGCAGTTATTCTATGATAACGAGACATTTGAAGGAGAACTAGCCCACAGACACAAGTTAAATATACGTTTTGAGGATGCCAAACACTTTTTTACCATCATCCATGATCATTGAAATATTCCATAACACATCGAAGAGAGTATGCGATGAATGAGGCAATCTGCTGAATTTCCTGGTGATTTTATCCATTTCTTTGAAGTTCCTAGTTAAAATCGCTCAGTTGAAGATGTGATACTAGTTTAATTTACATTGTCACATAGGATTTCGGGAGACCGTAATTGCTGAGTGCATTACATTGCATCAGATTATCTTGATATAATTGTGCATTTGTGCAGAAAGAATAGTATAGATGGTGCTTCTAAAATGTCAGACTGCTTCAAATTAGAATCAGCTTTTTGTAGAATAGTAGCTCGCAGCTACGTCCTACAACTACTAAACGTGTTACTGAAGTTATATCAGTCTTAATAATTTTTCATTTTCAGATCACTAAGATATTCTGAGATGCTTAATGAATTACTTGTGACTATGAATGACATGGAAGGTGCACTTATGGCTCATGTTTCTAAAGCATTTATTATTAAAAAGGGATTTTATGATGTTCAGGTTACAATGCTTGTGTATGTAGTTACTGCATACTATTGTACTTGAAGGGACAGTTGGTGAAAGTGAA
This sequence comes from Trichobilharzia szidati, assembly GCA_944472155.2. NCBI lineage: Eukaryota > Metazoa > Platyhelminthes > Trematoda > Strigeidida > Schistosomatidae > Trichobilharzia > Trichobilharzia szidati. The sequence goes on from OX235273.1 coordinate 90,036,037, forward strand.
GATAGAATAAAGTTTTCCCTAAAGTCACTATGAATACTGCAAACTGTTGATAAGAAACTGCATCAAAGGAATAAATTCCGAACAGCTAGAAAATATTACTGCGGTTTCTCAGGATGCTGTTCTCCTCCTGGAATACCTTTTAATTGTCTGAGGGAATAGCACTTACCCAAATATATGCAGTGTTCATTGTGAAGGGTCCGCAGTTTAACTTTTATGATAATCCGTTGTAATTGCTTGTACAATAATTGAACAATCGAAACTTTTGAAAAGTTTTAATAATAATAATTGTAATAATAATAATTATTATTTACTTTATTCTAAAAACAGTACTTGTGATACAGAATGGAATTTTCAGCATCAATCACAATATTGCATCTAATTTCCTCAAATTATAAATAAAATTAATCATACAGAAAATTTTTCTACATTTACAATAGGGTTAATACAAAAAAAATATACAAAATAAAAAACATGCAGCATATAAAATGGAAATAATAATAATGATAGCAGCTAAGGTAATTTATAACCTAACTTATTGTGCCTGTTGAGTTGTCATGCATTCCTTGTAAACACCCATTTATACAACATATTAAGTTATTATTTGCTTGGTGCTATACTTTAGAAGAGGAACAATGTATGTCACAGTGAAAACCGCAGAAGAATGCTGTCATGACCAAAGAATGAGAAAGGAGAATGAACCTTTTTCAGCAAAGGTAGGAGAATATAAAGCGTTTCACTTTTACATTAATTATTTCTAGCTTCAAAGATTTAAAAAATACTTTATTCACTTACTTGCAGATGTTCGGTGAAGTCAGTCAACCTGGTCACAGCAATTACGCATCCCCTCAGTAATTACGAAAAACAATTGTGTAAAGACATTCGCTTATTATTTTTCATCAAATGTATTTGACATCCTGCTTACTATACTTTTCTTATTCTATTTCTGTGAAACTAAATTTGTCATTATGACGAGATGTAGGCCTGACCTATCAATGAGACCTGAGAAAGTAATTGTAGGCATAATTCAACGTAGGCGAAATCGTACTAACATTGCTACAGCCCAACCTATTAAATTGTCCGTCTCGTGTAGACTTCAGTTTACACTGTATGTTAACCCCCGTAGTCATATGGATTGACACCTTGCTTTAAGTGAAATTATAGTAATACACTACTTTTGATTACACTTAACTTCATACGAAATCGAACTCAACTGCAGGGCCCTAAGTTCTATTCTTATTTTTCAAACACTGAAGTTAGGTATTTTTGTCATTAGTCCCTACAGATTTATCTATGACTAGGAGACGTAATCGTATAACTTTTTAGACTTGACTGAAGTACTTATAATTCACCACTTATATCGATGGATGGTGTTCCTACAGAATTGCACTTACGTATAGTAACGAATTCATATCCTAGGGAGCACCGGTCTAGCATGCCGTACTCCCAACGCGAACACACGAACAGAAAGACAACAATGTTAATACGAAAAGTTTATTTTTATTGTAATACGAAAGTAGTTAATTTACACATCAAGGACATTGTTCATTTGAGCGTCTACTTCTCCCGCGTAATCTGCGGCAAACATCTGTCCATATTCGTCACAAATTCTCGTCAGGCCCGCATTCATAAGCCTCCTATTGGTTACGTATAAGTTACATTGATTTCGCGGTACAATTGCTGACGTGCTTCGAGATGCGTACGAGTCGCGAGACCATGTCCATCGTTTACACTTCTGCAGCACATGATTAACTACAAAAGTTCGAACAGTAAACGGAAATAGAATTATGCACACAATATTAAAGGATAAATAATGACAGTGCTTACGTCCTGTTTTCAATTAAGACAAACCCTTATGAACCATATATACTTTTTAGTATCTACGATTTTCAGTCAGTTAGGAGTAGGTTAATATGTATTATCTGTGGAGACATAAAATAGGGAATACTTCAGGTGGCAACCTAGTATATCTTACCTGTAAATGAACATACAAGTTTCAAAAAAAGGTATTTTACCTGTGAAATACGCCTTTCTTAAATGCACCAACAGCAAGTGTCGACAGGGGTACTGACAAGCCTGGAACGTCATACAAGTGCATGTGCATGCACGCAGATCCACCTCTACTTGTCTCCCATTGTCCTCCAAGAAGATATAATCAAACGCTTCAAACTGGAAAGAAGTCCATCGTCGCTTTGGATAATCAGCGATCACTTTCTTCGCAGTGTATGGCGTCAGCTGGCGTAAAATTGGTATTAGGCGTTTGGAACATGAATACTTGAGGGGACGCGACCGGGCAATCACGGACTCCTGCTCTATTCTAGAATTACTTAGTTGAAACAATTTGTAAACCTTCAGCATGCTTTTATGCAGACTATCTGATCTAAGCAAGTACCGCTTCATCTGCTTGTGAGAACTTTCTACTCGATTGTCGGTATCATTACCCAAAGTCAGTACATGTTCCCTGAAAGCTGCTGCCCACAAGTGTCGCCGACTCATCCAACGACGTTGTAAATACTGACTAACACCAACATCCAATCTGCTTATAACTCTGAAATAGAAGTTAAATCTGGAAAATGAAAATATTAAAGGCATTACTCAGATCTCCTTTTACACTGAACTAAGCGACATAAGTAGTTCTTCACAATGGGATTCCGCGTCTAAAATTGAAATTTTAATTATGCTTTTAAATAATTTACTTTATGACAAAAAGCTCGACAAACATGAAAAGAACAAAGAACAATGTGCGCTTCTCTGTGTGTTAACTTCACTGCTCTTATTTCAGCTTGCGCACAATCCATAATGAATGTTTCTGTTTTAGAGGTGTCTTCCATTATTCTACGAAACGAGTCCAAAATCCAAACAACATCAAGTCTGAATTCCTTTCGCGTCCAAGCAAATAGAACCGGTCTCCCACGACCGAAATTATCCGTCACAACTAACTGAAACAAAGAATACCTGCATGTTGATTAATTAGTAAACTTACTTCCCTTTATTTGTGTTATATGTAGAATCGATGCCAACAACCTCCGGAAACTGTTTATACAAATCTATTTGCTCATAAGTAGAAAAACAGACTCTCATTAGTGAATTCCTTATCGGTTCATCTGAATAATACTCCAATAACTTCCCACGGGACTTAAGGAATTGAAAAATGTCATAACGGCTCGACATACCTGAAGTAATTTACATGTACATCAACGTTACCTTTATTAACTGAAGCTTTCAGATTTCTAACGTCATTAAGAGTTATGTCCTTGTGGAATGTTTCCTTAACATGCATAATTATTTCATCTGATGAGTGTGATTGGTGAAGTGGTTCCACATTTTCTTTCTCTTCCGCTGTTAGTCGTCTAGACCATGAATCATTCTGCATATACACCCTGGTGCATGGATGCTTGCGGACCATTTTGTGGGATGTTATCACGCATTCACTACAACGCAAAATTACGCGAAATGCAGACAGACAGTTGCAACATTTAGACCTTAAACATACATAGTATCATAATACACTTCCTCTTACGACTTGTTCCGCAATTTCACGCCAGCTTTTCCACGGTTCACGCCAAAAGTGCATTTAAAACAAACGTAAGCGTACTTATATCTGTCGTCTCCTGTTGTTTTGCCTTGAATATGCACATAGTGAGTGCAGGACAACTACATTTTTAGCATTAAATGACTTCCTCACTTTTTGAAATTCTCCTAAGGAATTCTCAAATTACTCCCCAGCCTTCCCAGCATAATTTCTTCGAAAATTCCACTGACGTCAGCAGTACTTTCACTCCCATTGCCTACCTGCAATAAACTAAAAAGGCGTTGTCAATTAGCATCCATCTGTGTCGCAATATCCATCAATAAAATGCTACATGTATAACCTAAAATCGAGAAAAGCCCTAGAACCCACGGATTCCTTGACATCGCCAGCAACCGATAGGCCAACAAACCGAGTGTATGATAAACCAAGCCTGGTACATGCACAAAATAAGTAAAAGAAAACGTTAGAATACTAAAATTTTACATTTATATTCATCAAACATGCTTGCAAACAACGCATGCCGCAACCACGCAAACCTGCACACGATATTACCTACCTAGGACAAATTAAATATCAAACTGGCCGCCACTGTTCTAGCCAATCAAAGCTGAGAAAGCCCTTAAGCGCGGAAGATTTAACACGCTCTAATGGATATCATAACCCATCATGGAGTACACTTCGAGGACCCTCGAGGTATGCTAATCTTCTTAATTCCATCATTACAGGATGATGGACGCAACATATAAATGTGCCATTCTTGGTCTTATATTCACGATAAACGTAGCACCATCTACGATACATGCGGGACATGAATTCCCAGGTAGCGATCATAAAATAGTAGCATGTTCGTTTAACATTTCTCCAGAAACTATACACAGAAACGAAGTTAGTCGGACACCTACGTGTCGCTATAAGACTATACACACATGCTGATTGGGACCTGTATCAGGACTTGATTAGATACTCTAATTGGGATTCCTATTTTAATAATGACTCCTTAGAGCAAGTTCTTGAAAATTTCTATGACAATATACAGTCTTACGAGTTGATCACGGACTGATATCAGTTAGAGAACCATTGAGAACCAGGGAGTACTGGACAGCTGCTGTTTCATCCTAGTTTGGGAATCATCGGCAGTACGCACCCACTGGGATTCGAACCCAGGACCTTCCGGTTACAAGGCAAGCTCGTATACCATTCAGCCACTGGGACCCGATTCAATGGCTCATGAATTCTAACTTCTACCAATTCGTGATTTAGCGCGACCCCAACTATTGTCGTTGGTGGAAATCCATCCACACGTGACTTCTAATTGGACCTCACTAGTCACGACTTCTCACTAGAACTGCAGGAAGCCCCAGCCTGTAGCAAGTCACTAGCGAGCATCAGAATAATTTTCTATAATTTGGTTTGTAAGGATTAGTGGGTGCGTACTGCCGATGATTCTCAAACTAGGATGAAACAGCAGCCGTCCAGTACTCCCTGGTTTTCAATGGTTCTCTAACTGATATCAGTCCGTGACCAACTCGTAAAACATAACTAATCCTTACAAACCAAATTATAGAAAATATACAGTCTGTTAATGATGTCATAGCGCCTGTGAAATTGATTAAATTCAAAATCCCTCAGGACGATTTTATTCCAATATCATCAAAAAGAAGTTTGCGGGAGCATTCATTGAGTTACTACAGACATGACGACTTATCGTCGTCAATAGCTATCAAAACAATCCTCATTAGAATCCATGAGTTAAAAAATCTAAGTCTTAGAAATAAAGAGACGCGGGCAATTCAGTCGCCACATAACACTGGAGAAATAGCCAAACTCTTCAAAAATAGGTTAACAAACTCCAAATCAACATATCCAAAAGTAATACACCTAGGCGGCATCACTCACGAAAATGCTGAGGATATATGTGAGGTGTTTAGCAAGTACTTTGCCAAACTATACACTCTAGAAAATGACCAGGATATTGATTTCCCTTGTAAAACAGAAAAGTGTTTAAGCGATGTAGTCTTCAACGCCCAAAAAATCAATAAAGCTATCGCAACTCTTAGGCTTACTAATACCCCCGGCCCAGATAGAATGTCTTCCGTCCTCTTAAAAATGGTGGAAATGACATGAACCTACTTCTCCTCAAGATATTTTCAACTTCGCTAAGGGGTGGAACATATCCAATTAGCTGGAAGAAATCTTACGCTGTACCCATTCAAGAAACCGGACCTACAGCAGACATAGATAACTACCGCGCCATCAACATCACCTCCGTAGTTTCACGTTTGATGGCAAAGATTGTAAAGAAGCAAATTCTTCAGTTTTTGCTTTCAAATGATCTAATATCCCCTTTCCAATACGGTTTCTTAACTAGAAGGTCATGCATCACTTGCCAGTTAGATTATTTCGACCACATAACTGAATGTGTAGACAAAGGTCGTTCGGCAGCAACACTATTTCTAGATGTTAGGAAAGCTTTTGATAAGGTCCTACATAAGAGACTCATATTGAAACTACGCCATACGCGGTACGTCCAACGTTTGCGTTACATTTTTGCGTGATTCGTTACATAAAATTTATCTTGTTGTAGTCCTTGCACAAGTACTCTACTACTTCCATACCTATAACTATTAACTCTCATATCAAATAGTTATGGTTAACCAAAGTAAAAAGCAGCGAACTCAATCCCCTGTAAAACTGATGACTAATTTTAAGTCGCTGATTGCTACATCAAGCAGCACACTCCCTACAGATGGTTATAGTGAGCCATATAACCCACTTGTATGTCGTAAGCGTCGAGCTGAAACTGAGGATAAAACTGCACTGACAGCTAGTACTAGCACTACTCCCAAAAATTCAGTACCCTCTGCTCATACAGAAACCCTCCCTTCACCTTACGTACTTTTCGAAAAGCTCCAGCCTTCAAGCTCTGTTTCAGAACTATCTTCTGAAATAGAACTCCTAAAGTTGTCTATAGGAGAACTTAAGGCCGAGTTAAGGGAAATAAAAAACAAGTCAGTAAATCCAGGAATTTCTGATACCAATACCAAAATATCCAAATTATCAGATCAGATTAGTGATATCAGGTCGCAGGTCTGTGAACTGACACCTTTAACTATCCTCATGAGAACTGTAGACCTTAACAAACTTGACACGGAATCGGTATCTAAGGTGGATAACCTCATTAACTTTGTTACTACAGAAGTAACAAAACGACTAGATGCTAAATTAAATGCTATTGTCTACAACGTTCCGGACAATGAGGCACTAAAAAAGGTACAGCGCAACTTACTTAGTGAGGCGAAAATGCCCAACTCCAAGACTAAGTGCTACAGGCTGAAGAAGAGTCAACATGACAAGTGTTGTCCTATTCGTTTTCAGTTCGAAACACCGGCTGAGGCCAGAAAATTTATCCACTCCCAACACACCCTATCGCAAGCCAGAAATTACAAACTAATAAAGGTAGCGGTGGACAAGACCATCATAGAAAGGCGCGTATATAATTATCACACTGAGTCTAATTGTGGAATAAACAATAGGACATTGCAAGCAGCAATTATACCCAACCCTTTGAGGGACACCGTAGAATCCACCGCGCCACCCCTCTCTAACCACACAGAATTATCTTCTCAGAGAGCGACACCAACCGAAAGGCCGCTAAATTGTAATCAAATAGCCAATAAAACTATACCACCTACCACCGTAGATTTAGACATGTCGCTAAATAATCCAAGAAAAAAAGTCAAAATCCCCCGAAAGTTGACCCTGTCCTCTCCTAGCCATAAGTCCATTGGTAAAAAAGAGAAGAATATGACCCCAAATCCTGCCAACAACAACAACGGCAGTAGAAGTAAGCCCACATTCCCCACGGTCAATAGTATTGGCACCCACAACGTGCGAAATAGCACCATAGCCCACACTGATAACCAACGCCGAAACAATGCCACCCTCAAGAGTACAATTGACAATAGTCAGAACTCGACCACCAAAAACTCAGGGCATTCACAGTATGGCACGCTAATAAATTTTGATCGGATATACGGTACAAGTCTGCTGGGAACTAACCCACAAAGCAGTACATTCGAAACCCTTACAAGGACACCACTAGTACCTAACAATAGGTGGAATAATAGACCATGGTCTTCACAAGGTCCCAATCATTTTTTATCCCCTGCGTCCCTGTCAGCGTTGAAAAAACAGCTGGTAGGGATGCTAACACTCCTAAACCACTAGTGCTGGCTCCCCCTTTGCATGAATGTAGGAACAGTCTAGCTCACCCGCATCCACTAAGCACACTTGGTACATGCACAAGTTTAGGTCAAATTAAGATCCCTACCCCCGTTTCTAGCTTTACTAAAAATAAAAATGCCTTAGCCTATAGCACATCCAGTACTCCAACGCTCAATTCTTCACCGAAAACAGCACACACCAACTCGATAGACATAGGTGAGCATGATGCTGAAACTCCTCTTAACATAGGGTCGTCATGTCAAACAGTACTACTGGGTGCTGAACCACATTCGGGGCTGATTAACGAACTTAAGTACTTTAAATGCTATTTCAAATCTCATCTTTACCTAATCCTCATAAATGCTAGATCCGTTCTAAATAAACTACCGATGCTCAGAGCACTCACAGTAATATACAAACCCCCTATAATTGTCATCACTGAATCCTGGTGTAACTCGAACATACTGGATGAAGAGATAAGCTTAGATAACTATACACACTTTCGGTGTGACAGGGAAGGTGGTAAGGGAGGGGGTTTGTCTTATGTACTTTCTGAATGCACTTACTGTATCACAGCTAGAAAGTAGTACACTTAACATGCCTGAGACTTTATGGGTTAACTTACACTTAAATAACGCAATAGTATTAATTGGATGCACCTATAGAGCACCTGGCACCTTTAGTAATTACGAGACCCAACTTATTAATACTCTAGAACAATTATCCACCCTACACTACGATCATAAGATCCTATGTGGAGACTTTAACTTACCAGAAATCAACTGGGAAATACCCACAGGTCCAACTAAACTTGATAAGTTCTTAGGCACACTGGATATACTTGGCTGGAAGCAGACCGTCACAACCCCTACAAGAGGTAATAACGTACTAGACTTAATCTTCTGCCACAATATAAGTCCCCTTTCTACCCTAGTAGGTTCTGAGTTTTCAGGGAGTGACCACAAAACAGTGCTGTGTGCACTGCCACTTCCGTCAAGTAGCAATGCAACCCATACCCCTACTTCACAACAAATAACTTACAGGAACTACAGTAAGGCAGACTGGACTCTAGTAAAATCAATGCTAAGATCCTCAGAATGGAGTGAGTACTTCTATACTGATAGCCTCTCGAAAGCTCTAGACATCTTTTACTATAACTCCAACACATGCTTAGATGCTGTCATCCCATTTCAAACACTAAAGTTTTCCCCACATAGAAAGACATTCATAAAGCCAAAGGATCGTAGGAAACTGAAAAGACTGTCAACAAGTTACTTCAGGCGACACGACTTTAGTACACTAGGGTCAATACTTAGTACTCTTAGCTCCATCTCGCAAGCTCATAACTTGCGTATGAGAAATGAAGAATGAACGGCACTAGCCAGCACCACCAGAGTAGGTGCTCTCACAGAAATACTAAAGAAACGAATGAATCGCCAAAGCCATAAAATTTCTCTCCTTATAAACAAGGGCAAACTATACAGCAAACATGCAGACATGTGTGAACTGTTTAATGAGACGTTTGCAGCTAACTACCTTAAGCCTACAAGTCCACTTCTCGGTTTACAATCTAAAATAGAACTCCCCTCATCTTCAACGCTGAAACAAATCACTACAGTTCATTTCACTTACTCTAATATTAACCAAGCCGTTAATACTCTTAAAAACTCTATTAGTGCCGGTTTTGACGGTATACCATCGTATCTTTATAAACACGGTGGTTCTGACATTTCCGTTTTATTACTTAAGATTTTTACAATGTCCCTAGAAAGCCAAACCTATCCATATAAATGGAAAACGACATTTATAGTACCTAAACACAAATCCGGATCAAAAACTGAAGTCAACAACTATAGGCCAATCAATATTACACCCATAGTATCTAGAATCATTGAACGAATAGTTAAAGATGATATCCTCAAACATATGCTCAGCTGCAATATTCTAAGTCCCAACCAACATGGATTCCTAAAATCCAGATCATGCATGACATGTCACGTTGACTTCTTTAATTACATAACTAGCAGCCGCGACAAACAACAACTAGTACTTGTCATCTACTTCGACATATCCAAAGCCTTTGACCGCGTTGACCACTTGCTTCTAATAAATAAGCTAAACTCCTTAGGAATAAGTAACCCATTATTAGGATGGATTGAATCATTCCTTAACAATAGGTCCCAAGTAGTTAGACTGGGTTCTGTAAACTCTAAACCTAGTCCAGTCACTTCTGGAGTAGTTCAAGGTAGCGTCTTAGGCCCCCTCCTATTCACTCTATATGTCAACGACATATGCAGCTGTTTCTCAATTGGCAAACCATTCATCTTTGCAGATGATCTTAAAGTAGCTTACACATTCCACTGTGATGACTTAGGGTACTTTCAGAAAGCTGTTCAGGAAGAACTAGATCGAGTAACTGCATGGTCCTCCACATGGAACCTAAAATTCAACCTTAAAAAATGTGGTTGGATCTGTTTCGGTGCACCCTCAATAAATATTAAACTGGTACTTGAATCCATCGACTTGCCTAAACTCCAAAGTGTTGTTGACCTAGGACTCAGGTACTCTAGTGACTTGACATTTTCTGAGCAAGTGGCGACACAGACGCGTAAATCGAGGATGCTCCTAGGATGCATACTTAGGAATTTCCACAACTACGAAGCGAAGCTATTATTATATAAAACTTGTGTCAGACCACTACTTGAATATTGTCCATTTATTCTCAGCAGCACTCGCGTAAGTGACAAACTTAAAATAGAAAGTGTCCAACGATACTTCACGACTAAACTACTAGGATTTGACTGCGAAAAGGACTACACATCAAGGTGTATAACTCTAGGTATCGACCCACTCTGGATGAGACGACTGAGCATTAACCTAACATTCTTCTTTAAAATATTGCATAAAATATCATTCTCACACAGCAAAGAGATACAGTTCTCACCGGAAGGTTCTTACAACCTTCGTAACCAAACGTGCAAAGTATCTAGGAAAAACTGTAAAACAGCACTCCGTGCAAACTTCTTCATAGTCATGTACTCTAAGATCTGAAACAGTTTACCCCTAGAAATAAGGACCTGTCACTCTATCATAACCTTCAAACGCTTGCTATATAAACTGCTTCATCCCAATGACTATGCCACTCACACCGCACCACTTATTTCCAAAACGCATGAGCTATTAGCACACTATAACGCCTAGACTCATTACTAAATATTACGACACTAAATAAACTCTAAGACTTCGCAAAATTACATGAAAAACAACTAGATTATGGGTAGTGTTTACTATACAATGATATACATTTATAAACATTTATATATACATAAAATAATAAAGTTCTTTTCATATTTACATACTTTATCTCCCTGCTGAGCGTAAACTTCTATATACCTCCTGGTTGAGGTCGAACAACCCAACATCCAAACTGAAATGACCATTTATGTAAATTCAAACTCAAATTCCATGAACGATCCGATGCAACCACTTGAAAACGCTGGCTAACATTCTGTACAAGGAGTATTCTTGATCTGAAATAAAGAAGCAACTGGTTTTCAAACAGTTATCAATGTATTACTCAACTTACATGTACAGTCTGCCATGCTGGCGCAAATGGATAGTTCTAGAATTGACCCCATTTGATGCAGTAAAACAATCTAACATTACCTTATCTAACTTTCGTATCAAAGATCAAATTTCTTTCCTATTATAAAACTACGATAAGACTGCTGACAAAAATGGAATAAATACATTATTGAATCAAAATAATACATCAATAAACTTTATCTCACGGATGCTGTTCACAACAAAGTTTTATAGGAGAATTGAATTCAAGCTTTATTTTTCCCAGATATTTGTATCACATTCATCTGAAGTCTGGGTTTTTTGTTAATGCGAAGACAATATTTCTATATCTCTTTATGTGTTACACAGACAGACTATTTTGCAGACTGTTCTGACTGACTCTAATGTTAGATTGAACAAACAAACTGTAATTTATATAATAACTTATCCATGCCTGTACAACTGGTATGTTCCTGCATAAACAGGAATAAATATATATATATAACATTCTTCCTTAAAGTCTTGCATAAAATATCATTCTCAGACAGCAAGGAGATACAGTTCTCACCGGAAGGCTCTTACAACCTTCGTAACCAAACGTGCACAGTATCTAGGAAAAACTGTAAGACAGCATTCCGTGCAAACTTCTTCACAGTCATGTACTCTAAGATCTGAAACAGTTTACCCCTAGAAATAAGGACCTGTCACTCTATCATAACCTTCAAACGCTTGCTATATAAACTGCTTCATCCCAATGACTATGCCACTCACACCGCACCACTTATTTCCGAAATGCATGAGCTATTAGAACACTATAACGCCTAGACTCATTATTAAATATTACGACACTAACTAAACTCTAAGACTTCGCAAAATTACATGAAAAACAACTAGATTATGGGTAGTGTTTACTATACAATGATATACATTTATAAACATTTATATGTACATAAAATAATAATGTTCTTTCCATATTTACATACTTTATCTCCCCGCTGAGCGTAATCTTCTATATACCTCCTGGTCGATGTCGAACAACCCAACATCTAAACTGAAATGACCATTTAAGTAAATTCAAACTCAAATTCCATGAACGATCCGATGCAACCACTTGAAAACGCTGGCTAACATTCTGTACAAGGAGTATTCTTGATCTGATATAAAGAAACAACTGGTTTTCAAGTTGTTTTCGATGTATTACTCAACTTACATGTACAGTCTGCCATGCTGACGCAAATGGCGCAAATGGATAGTTCTAGAATTGACCCCATTTGATGCAGTAAAACAATCTAACATTACCTTATCTAATTTTCGTATCAAAGATCAAATTTCTTTCCTATTATAAAACTACGATAAGACTGCTGACAAAAATGGAATAAATACATTATAGACTCAAAATTATACATCAATAAACTTTATGTCACGGATGCTGTTCACAACAAAGTTTTATAGGAGAATTGAATTCAAGCTTTATTTTTCCCAGATATTTGTATCACATTCATCTGAAGTCTGGGTTTTTTGTTAATGCGAAGACAATATTTCTATATCTCTTTATGTGTTACACAGACAGACTATTTTGCAGACTGTTCTGACTGACTCTAATGTTAGATTGAACAAACAAACTGTAATTTATATAATAACTTATCCATGCCTGTACAACTGGTATGTTCCCGCATAAACAGGAATAAATATATATATAAGTGGAAGGCTACTCGAGTGGATAGCTTCCTTTCTAACAGGAAGAGAACAGTTGGTTCAAATCAACCATCACCTATCTACATCCAAACCAATAACCAGCGGCGTGATACAAGGTAGCGTTCTTGGTCCTACCCTATTCATTGAATTCATAAATGATATTGTCTCTGTGATCAAGTATGGCAAACTATACCTCTTTGAAGATGTCCTCAAAGCTGTATACGAATTCGACTATAATGATATAAATATTGCTAGTAAAATCCAACAAGACCTAACTAGTCTATGTAACTGGAGTGAAAAGTAGCAGTTAACGTTCAATCCAGCTAAGTCTGTGATAACATACTTAGGACCTTGGAAACCTAGCATACGTCTATACATGTACGGTGACCTTGTCTCAAACACGAACACCGTCACATATCTCGGTGTAACATACTCAGATCTTTCCTTTACTGAACATGCAAATAAGGTGGCATCTGATTGTAAACATCTCACCGGCTTTGTGCTACGCAACTTTTACACTCCAGAAGCCAGATTGGCTTTATATAATATATGTATTCGTCCCAAACTTGAATACTGTGCCCACTTATAAAGTGGCTTTAAATCAGCAGACAGGAAAAAAGTTGAAAGTGTCCAAAGATTCCTGACGAAACGCATATTAGGCTATGATCAGCAAATAGAATACCTTGACAGATGTATTCGACTGGACTTAGAACCCTTCTGGCTAAGGAGAGTGAAGTGCAACTTATTTCTCTTATTCAAAGTTATAAGAAGGCACTGTAACAGTAACTCATCCATAATGTGGGCTAATCTTAAATCGTATGGTCCACGCAACCATGACTACCTTCTCAAGGTTAATACCCATAAACTCACTACTAGAGCTAACTTTTTCCCCATTAAGTATTGCAAACTTTGGAACCAGCTACCCTCTGAGATTAGATCCTGTGAAAAGCCCGACAGTTTTAGAAAGAACCTAGAAAAACAGATTAACATGTCCACCCTAGCCCGTCTAAAAGATCACAACTGCTGGTAGAGTGGTGAAAAAATGACATTTCAATATTTAACTACGGAAAGCACACTAGTCCCAATACTAATATAATAATACTTAGTAATTATGCATAATCAATTCTTGAAATTTGATTGTCATTACAATACTTAAATTGATTAAAATATTTATGCAGCAAATGCTTTCTTACTTTACCACGCTTGTTTCCCTTATAACACTCAATTATTGGCCATAATGTATTCTTTGATGATACGAATTATAATATTGATTACACTCTTATCATTTATAGTTTGATTTACTTTACGGCTCCCTGTAAGACTAACTAAGCTTCTTCAGTATTCGCACACTGCAGTATTGTTAACCAAATGTTAAAATTTTGTTGGTTCTGTGTTAATATCTTTTTATAATATTTGTAGACAGGTTACGTTGCAATGCCAAATGTTTACTATATAAAAGACTGTCATGATAATTTGGTACAATAAGTCCTGCCAACCGACCTTACCTTCAGTTCATACTACCTACATTGAACTCTAACTATAGTGTTCTGCTGAATCTTGCTCCAATGAGAATATATATATATAAAATGAGAATATATACTATTATTATTATTCACAAAACCTATTCTTTTTACTCTTTAAGGGTTTAACACCTTATAAACTAATCTGTTCATTAGGACGCATGCACACATATATAATATGTTCATAAATCTGTATGTGGAGATCTATTGGAAGCACTCACTAAGAAAGCTAGGGAAATGGAATGTGAGGTGCGAACGTGTCTGGAACCAGGCAATATATTTGCTGTAGCCATAACAATCATAGTCTCAGAGCCTAACATCATGAAATGACGGGGGGTGGCGCATGCTGATCAGCAGATATGGTGGTGGTCACTAATGTGAATCACACCATTCTGCAGAACAGCAATATGCAATTTGACGGCTCAAGATTTTTATGAGGGCTTAGATCGTTATCTTGAAAACGATAATAATGATCGTCTAGATAGATGATGCTTCTGCCTTTAAACGTATACCATTTGCTCAGCCTATTGTTGAGACGCGACCTTGTGGGCTCTGCACAGATATATGGGGCATCTTATAAGTTGACATGCTTTCCATTGTCGGATCTTTGAATACCACTTCACAATCTCTCATCTCATTCATTTCCTAATAACGCCTTTACTTGCTCCTCATTATATTCCATTAAACCTAAAATTCTCTAGCTCTTTATGAATTCGATTCGACAAATTCTATTCCTATTCTCTGTAGGGTACCGTTATGCACCAAATAGAGAAAAAGGTACGAAATAAAAACAACCGGCTTAAGGTTAATTGTATTACAACCAAATGATAGTGAGGCCCATATGGGTAGCATTATATATTGCAAATGAACGTTGTCAGCCTATGGATTATATAGTTTCGTATCGTATGTCCTTTATGAATGCATTTAATAATAATGTATTTCGTATAAACGGGTAAGTTTACATGAAATGCATGCCATTTTTACAGACACGATCAATTATGTTACGAATTACAATTGTGAATTAGCATACATTATCACTTTTTCAAAAAGTTCATATTGTTGAATTATAGTACAAGCAATCAAAACAGATTCTTATAAATGTTAATTTGTAAACATATCACGAAGGTCAACATCGAAGTTGAGCGACAACCCGAAATTCGTTCCATTTCCTGATGATAGTTATGGCCAATCGATAAACAACATATATTTGAGTGAGTGCTATGCCTTCACGTGCTTGAACGCTATTTTAGGAACTCAAGAAAAACTGGCGCAGCTGCAAAATGTTATAGAATGCAATTATGAATAATACATTATTAAAAGTATATTTACAAGATAAATACAAGAAGCTATGTAGTACTTGAAATGATAATACACATTTGCAATGTATGATGCTAACCATATTGGTCTTACCATGGAAAACTATGACGTTTTCTATGAAAATAAAGTTATTCTCAAACATGAGTGTTGTTTTTTTATCATCAGAGCAACCGAACTTTATGCGAGAGAAGGGTGTAAATGAGAAGAAGGAAAAGAAAAAATAAATAAAAAATAAATTTCAGCTTTATTAAAGTCCAAGGAAGTTGAGCTAAAATAGAGTATAATAGTAATTAGGTAGAGGGATTATCGTGAAGTATATAAGCGACATTTCAGAAAGAAGTGGCTAGAAGGATTAGAACCTGTTGAATATTGAATATTAATGATACATTACATTTACTTATTTCATTACACTTTACTGATTTACCTTAGCACTTTTACTCTTTTAAAACAGCTTTTAATCCAATGTAAACGTTTTATTTACCTAAATATTGGTTGGTTGTCGTATGCTTAAAACCACGGGTTGAAAAGGAAACGAAGTCGATTTTCCCGCGCAACCTGGAGGACTACTGTTTATTCAATAATTATACGGCCTGGTTCAGACAATGAGTGTATATATATATCAAATATTTAGCTGTGAAAACATTATTAACTTGTAGACAATCTGCGATTTGAGATTATATCATACTTGATTGTTCCTGTAAAAATGACATGCATTTTCATGTAAATTTATATGTTTATATGAAAATATACATTATTGTTATTATCAGCAGAAAACGGAAGGAAGTTTGGGTTGTCGCTCAACTTTGATGGTGACCATAGTAAATGGTTTACAATTTAACAATTATAAGAAACTGTTCTGATTTCTTGTACCATAATTCAACAATTTAAACTTTTGAAAAAGTGATAATCGATGATAATTCACAGTTGTAAGTTATAACATAACTGATTGTACCTGTAGAAATGGCACGCATCTAATGTGAGCTCAGCCGTTTACACGAAAGATATATTATAAAACTACTTCAGTTATTGGAATATTCTTCTACAAATTCTCAGATGATTACATTGACACCTGCATTATTATTATCTTGCGTGCGCTAATTACAGCTTTGTTTGCACTCACCATTTTTGTAATAATTTGGTGGCGTTGTATTCGTCCCACTGCGGATTGTTGTCGTGTGTTTGAGCGTGGCCCACTCATAAAGATGGGGACCGTCACATCTGCTCTTGGTAATGAATCGTGGAATTTATATGTATTGGGTCATAATCACTGAAATATCAGCGTCCCATTTGAATATGCATCATCTGACATTGTCCATGTTTATTTATTAATAATATTTATTTATTGCTGTGTTTAGGCTGACAGTGTATCGCTTAACCACATTAGTGTGTTCGAGCGAATCACAGTCAATCCGACCTGGGATTGTCTGCAGCAAGCGTTACTATGTGATTCTTATGGACAGAGCTTTTGATTCCCCCTCTTTGGGAATGTTCTCCTTCATCCTAAGATACCTTTCACGACTGAATTTCGGTTAAATAATTTGTCTTACAGTGCTTCGTTGTATTTGAAAACACACATTGCCTGTATAGCTACCTCTTGACACTTCTAATGTAAACTCGAGTATGATGTTTTTACTGTTCAGGAGAGCCGCTAAAATACTGGAGAAGTTTGACTGTATGAGGTACCTTAGAATCAAGGAGAATAGTCCTAACGAGGAGGGATCAAGAGCTCTGTCCACGCTCCCCCTGTATTTGAAAAGTTTCTTGGTAGAGCGTGCCTCGACAAAATTTCTGTAAGCTATATTGCAGAACGTAAGAATTAGTTTCTTGCGTTGGGTCCATAACCGAATACGTTTAGTCTCTAAACTCTCTGCTCTTTAGCTGATGATACCATGGGGGGTCAGAAGCTGCTTCCCTATCCCTCTGGTAGACTCTGCTTATATCAAATCGCACAGAATGCAAAGTACATACTATATATATTTTCTATCAGTGTAGGACACACCAGTTGTACAGGCATGGATAAGTATTATTTACATTACATGAATTTGATTTATAGTGAAATTACATGGTTGCTGTCCTCTCTGACATCAGTTAGTGAGCACATTCTGATAGTTAGTCGTTCAATGGAGCACATTAAGAAATATAGAAGTATTGTCTTCGCATTAACAAAAAAACCAAGTATGTGTTGGATAAATTACAAATATTTGGGAAAAAATAAAGCCTGAAGTCAATTCCTCCATATAACTTTGTTGTGTGCGGCATCGTATCTTGTTTTATGTTCAAATTGGGTATTAATTTAAAATGAGTGATTAATTTTTATGATTTTGATATAATTTTTATTGCAAGTAATACCAGATGTGAATTCAAGTGAATGCAGATTAATATTGGTCAACTTCAAGCAGATTTGTTTTACTGCACCCAGGTCACCCATAGCCCGCCATTTGTCACTGCATGGTTGTTCCGTACGAGTAAGCTGATAAACACGTAAAAAGCTATATAAAAGCCATTTTAGATCGGTGACAGTGCTTGTATAAGATGCTGTACAGCGTCTAGTTATGGTGACAGTGGATTTCATCAAGGATGCTGAGCCATTACTAGCCAAACGTTGAGGGATAATATGTGAGTAAGTCATTTCATTTGTTTCTCAGCTTCATTCTGGATGTGGGTCAATGCAACTTCTACTACAAGGCAAATAGAAGAGAAGGGGCAAGCAGCAAAGTACCAGAGGACAGATAAAATTTATGTGGAGTGGGACATATATGTTTATATTCGTTGTACATTGTAATTTAGTGAACAAATATTTATTTCTACCAAGTCTTTTTATGCATCTATGCGACTAGTTTCTTTGTAGTATTTAGAGTAGTAAAGGTATTTAGGCGCGTTGTTTAGGTACTGTAGTATACTAATGTTTGATTCTTCCTAGGGACAAATAATTTATTTATATAATCAGTAGAGTGAAACAGTCTGTACAGAGCGCGTTTGAAACTTATAACTGAAGAGCAAGTCCTGACATCTAAGGGCAGGCTATTCCCTATTTTAGAATACATGACCGCGAAGAAGTTTTCACGGAGTTTTGACTTAAAGCCTTTTATTGTCACTGTGCAAGTTTGGTTACGCAGATCGTAAGAGCCTTCTTGTGCGAATTGTATGTCCTTATTGTCTGAAAATGATATTTTGTGTAGGACCTTAAAGAAGAATATTGTTTATAATAAGTCGTCCTATCTAATGTGCGTCAATTTTTAGGATCATGCACCGTGAGATGTAGTCTTTCGTACAATCGTATCCAAGTAGTTTGGATGTAAAATATCGTTGGATACTTTCTATTCTTAGCTTTTCACGTGTGTGAGTGCTGCTTATAATAAATGGACAGTACTCTAGTAGTGGTCTTATATGCGTTTATACAGAATTAGCTTTGCTTCCTAAGTATACATCCTAAGAGCATCCTCGACTTTCGAGTCTGTGATGCCACTTGCTCAGAGAATGTCAGGTCACTAGAACACCTCAGACCTAAGTCAACGACGCTTCGTAGACTGGTTTGGTTGGCAGATTGAAGAGTTAATTTCAAGTAAATTGAGGGTGCGCCGAAGCAGATCCAAACACATTTGTTCAGGTTAAACTGTAGATTCCATAAGGACGACTAAGCAGTCACTTTGTCTAATTCTTTCTGCACAAAATTCTGGAAGCACCCTAAGTCATCACATTAGAATGTATAAGCTACTTTTAGGTCATCCGCAGAGATGAATGGTTTACCATGTGAGAAGTAATCTCATATGTTGTTGATATAAAGTGTAAATAGGAGGGACCCAATGACACTGCCTTGTACTACACCAGAGGTGATTGGGATAGGTTTGGAAGTAGCAAACCCGAGTTTAACTATTTGGGACCTGCTGCTAAGGAATGATTTAAGCCATCCTATTAGCGGGTCACGTATTCTTAAGGGTTTCAGCTTATGTATCAGCGGTAATTGGTCGACACGGTCAAACGACTTAGAAATGTCAAAAAAGATGACATGTACTAGTTGTCGTCTGTCAGACTGCTGTTCAAAAAATTAGAGAAACCTAGGTAGCAGGTTAAACACGATCTGGATTTTAGGAATCCATGTTGGTTCGGACTTATAATGTTGCAGCTAAGCATATGCTTGATTAGGTTATCTTTAACTAGTCTCTCCATAATTCTAGATGCTATAGGTGTGATACTGATCGGCCTGTAGTTACTGACTTCTGTTTTCGAGCCAGATTTGTGCTTAGGCATAATAAATGTTTTACATATATTAGGGTAATTTTGAGTTTTTATAGACATTGTGAATATTTTAAGCAGTAGTGAATGAATGTCAGGGACACCATATTTATAAAAATAGGATGATATATCCTCAGTGCCAATAGCTTTCGAGCTTTTGAGAGTTCTTACAGTTTGGTTAATGTTAGCAGCCTACTGGACACGAAAGTAAGAAGAAGAACAGACGTTGGCTCAGACCACTACCTCGTACAAGGGACAATCCAAATCAAATTAAAAGCTTTCAGAGAAACAGGAGCTGCAGATAGACCACAAGCCAATTTCAACACTCAAAAACTGGAGGACCAGGACACAAAGGACATCTTCACTGCAAGCACAAAGGACAAAGCCGAGACATAAATCAACACTAGCGAAGAGGTCAGCGTCGAAAAACACTGGAACAACTTGAAGACAGTGTGGAGTCAAACCTGCATGGAAGTTCTAGGCAGAAAGAAGAGACGGGACAAACAGTGGCTCACTACGGACACTTGGAGACTGATAGAAGAGAGAGGGATGGTGAAACAAAAGATTCTCCAGTGCACCGATGAGCAACAAAAACAGGATTTGAACGCAAGCTACAAAACATTGAACAAAAGAGTAAAGAAGAGTGCCAGAGAAGACAAAGAAAGTATTATGAAGCCATGGCCAATGAAGCAGAACAAGCTGCAGTGTACGCAAAGGAGACCTCGCAACATTCTACCAAACAACTAGGTACCTATCGGGCAAAAGTTTGACACAAATTAAGACAGTGAAGGATGACAATGGAAAGTCAATCACCAAAGAAGTGGAGCAAAGAAAACACTGGGCTGAACACTTCAAAAGACTTCTAAATCGACCACCACCTACAACGCGCTCAACAATACCAATGACGGAGACAGAGCTACCAGTGAACACCAACCCCCCGACGAAATCAGAAGTCCTGAAGGCAATCAAAATGATTAAAGCTGGAAAAGCAGCAGGACCAGATGGAATCCCAGCAGAAGCGTTGAAAATAGACCCAGAGACAACAGCGGACTTGATGACGCCACTACTGGAGAAGGTGTGGAAGGAAGGCAAAGTACCCGCGGATTGGAAGAAAGCATACATATTCAAACTACCAAAGAAAGGAGACTTAAGTCATGCAAGAACTGGCGCGGAATTATGCTCCTGTCCATCCCAAGCAAAATACTAAGCCGCATCTTCCTGGAGAGAATCAAACCGAACAAGCCTGGATGAACAGGCTAGATTCAGGAGAAACAAGTCATGCATTCATCAGATCGCCACATTACGGATCATCAATGAACAAAGCTTGGAATGGCAGTCACCTCTCTATCTCAACTTCATCGACTTTGAAAAGGCCTTTGACAGCGTCGATCGAGAGGTGATTTGGAAACTACTTCGCTACTACTGGTGCCACCGACAATTATACATCTCATCCAACAGCTGTACGACAATGCTGCATGCCAAGTAATCCACAACGGGAAACTTACGGAACCCTTCGAAGTGAGGACAGGAGTAAGACAAGGCTGCCTACTATCGCCAATGATTTTCCTGATTGCAGTAGACTGGATAATGCGACAGACAGCGGGCAATGAGGAAACAGGCATAAAATGGACCCACACAAAAAACTTGGAGGATCTGGACTTCGCCGATGATATATGTGATTTCCCACAAACTGGAAGATATGCAAGTGAAAAGCAACAAGTTGGCGGAAGAAGCATCAAAGATAGGACTACAGGTGAACATAGAGAAAACAGAGGTGATGAAGATTCCTGGGCAACACCACCAACAGCAACAACAACAACAGACAACAATCAGCATAAATGGGAGGAACCTGAAAGAAATAACCTCTTTTACCTACCTGGGAAGCATCGTTTCAACTACAGGCGGAACTGACGAGGATATCAAAGCAAGGATCGGAAAAGCAAGACAAGCTTTCATTACTCTCAAGTCTGTGTGGAGGTCAACAGCATTCAGAGTCAAAAATAAGATCCGGATTTTCAACTCCAATGTGAAGTCAGTGCTACTATACGGATCAGAGACTTGGCGCGTCATAAAGAGCACCTCAAACAAACTACACACCTTCATTAACAGTTGTCTTCGCTCAATACTCAAGATCAGATGGCCGGCCAGAAAAGATCAGCAACAGAGATCTCTGGCAATGAGCGAACCAACCAGGAACTGATTGTGAAACAAATAGGCAGGAAGAAATGGAGATGGATTGGCCATACTCTGAGGAAACCATCAAGTGACATCACTAGACAAGCCATTGCTCGAGTGGAACCCGAAAGGGAAGCGGCGAGTTGGTCGTCAGTGCAAGGGTGACTTGGGGGAGGTCATGTGAAGAGGAGATGAAAACGTGTGGGCAGACTTGGAGCCAGGTGAAGACTCTAGCAGAGAACCGAACGTAATGGAGACGCACGGCTGAAGCCCTATGTTCCTCTAGGAATTAGAGGAAACAATAATACAATAATAAAAGAATAAGTGGATCCAGCGGTACTAATTTGTTTTGGTGTGTGGAGATGGAAGTTGTGCCATAATAGTAGCAGGGTGTACATCGTGTGACGGGACTGTAGGCTTAAGGTAGTTGCCTGGAAATGTTTTGTTGAATAATTCACACATGTCTGCAGAATTGGTGCATTGCCCACTTTTGTCTAAAGAGGAGAGAAATGCTGTGATTTTTGCAGTTCATTCGCTTCTTTAAGATTTCTGTGACAGCATACACCTTAGCAGGCCTGACTACTACGATGCGTTCTTCGTTGCTCATACGGAAATCTCGAGCCTGTGAGATGGAGCTAAGGGTGTAAAGTATTAAACCTAGTGTTTGTGGTAACTTGTCAAGAGTCTCTTCAGTTTCATACGATCCTTTGGTTTTTATTAATTGCTTTCTTTATGGTTAAACCTTTAGTGTTTGGAGTAGGTTGGCAGCATCTAAGCATGTGTTTGAGGTATGGTAGAAGATTCTCAGTGGTCTCGAGAGGTCCTCAATAGTGAAGTATTCACCCTATTCAGAGGGTCTTAGCATTGATTCTACGAAAGTCCAGTTTGCCTTACTATAGTTCCCATATATTATTTGTTGTGAAGTGGAGGTATGAGCTGCATTGCTACTCAGTGGAAGTGGGTGTGCAAAAGTCACTGTTTTGTGGTCACTAACTGAAAACTTAGAACCCACTAAGATTGAGAGGAGACTTATATCGTGACGGGATATTAATTCACATACGTTGTCACCTCTTGTAGGGATAGTGACAGTTTGTTTCCAGCCGAAGATGTCCAGTGTACTTAGAGCTTGTCATATTTAGTTGGGCCTGTTAATAAGTCCCAGTTGATTTCGGGTGGGTCGAAGTCTCCACATATTATCTTATGCTCATATGGAAGAGTGGATACCTGCTCCAGTACACTGATGAGTTGTGTCTCGTAGTCACTAAAGGTGCCAGGTGCTCTGTAGATACATCCTATTAGTAGTGTAGCACTTTTGAAGTGTACGTTAACCCATAGGATGCCGTGCATGACATTGAGTTCCCTAACTTATAACTGCAATACAGTAAGTACGTTCAGGAAGTACATAAGGCAGCTTACCCTGTGCTCACTGTTCCTGTCACATCGAAAGTGTGTGTACCCATCGATGCTTACCTCCTTGTCTGGTATATTGGAGTGACCTGAAGATTCAGAAATGATATTTTTGAGGGCTGTTTAGGCCCCTGTTCATAAGTCTTGCTGGAGCAATGAAGTCATGTGCAAATCCTAGGTTCTCATAGAGTACGTCATGTGTCTCTATAGCCCAGCTGCATGCAAAGTATGTCTCTCAGTCTAGAGTGCGTAGGTATGGTTTCAGGACATCCCACTGAGCGCGTCTGTAACCCCCAAGTGATACTTCTTTGGCGCTTATTGTTGTACTGATACTGGTGTAAATATAGAGTGTAGGAAATCTACTCTGTGGTCGCTGCGAGGAAACTGTTTAGCTGCTCGAAGGGTAGTGGGGGTGATACCATTAGTGAAACTAGATCTAAAATCTTAAATAGCCTGGTAAGGTGCCTTACGTATTTTTGCCAGTCTTTTGTTTCCATTATGTTCAAAAATATATCATACCGTTTTGGTGAGCGAAGTGGTTGCCAGACTACATCAGGCATATTAAAGTCCCCACATATAATTTTAGTCGTGTGAGGTGGTATAGTGGTGCAAGTGAACGTGTTATCAAGCTTCATATCACCTTCAACAGTTGAAAGTGGGGGATGATAGATGCAACATATAAGAGTTCGGGTGAAACAGCCTTAGATTAGCACAAACTGAGTCGTCATCTGTGATGGGTTCTGGGTAGAAGCACTGTGTGGCCTTAATATCAGACCTGATATACATAGGACATCCTCCCCTTTTTGCCATGGTTTCTGTCACCTCTGAATGCGTAATAGTTATCAATAGAAATATCGTTATCACAAATCTGAGGAGTGCACCATGTTTCAGTAATCATTATGAGAGATGGGTTGAAAATTAAGGAACATTTTGTTGATTAAGGAGCGAGCATTGATGAGACAGAATGAGAGAGAGTTAGGGATGAACGTGAAATCTCATATATCTTTAAAAACGTTATCCTAAAGGTTTATAGAGTCTGGAGAAGATTGTTTGATGGGTGCTAACTCAGATGGTGGCAACTTACTGGTAGTGCACTACACCGGTATCAGCACAGAGATAGGCGCTACCGTTGGTTACCTTGGCGGATGTTAAGTGTTCATAATACCGTGACTGCAATGCATCGCCCTCCCTTCTGGTGATAAGTGCCTCCACAGTATGTGTGCTGTTTGCATCAATGTTGAGGCTGAAACTTCGCGTTGGCTGAGAAAATTGAGATTGGATGAAAGGGAGGTAGGTATTTCTTGTGGAGAGTATGCCGGAATAAAGTTACGTGCATCGCACTTGTGACTAATATTTTGTGTGTTTGAGTTGTTTTTCCAAATATTGTTCCATCGATGATCTTAGGTAGTCTGCATCCGGTGGTTTTCGGGGATGTGGTGAGTCATTAGGTCACCTTTTAGGAAAAAGCGTAACCCACTTGTTCTTTCTTTTGGAAGTCCCTGGATCACACTTTCGTCTATGTTAACCATAGATAGAGTTGTGTTGGAGTAGGTGTACGCCTGCCGGTAGGGTTTCGACTTAGCTTCAGGGTGCCCACAGCGATAGCGTCTGTTGTGTCTATCAGATGAAGATTTGTTCAGTGTGGGACGAATTGACGGGTTATCTCTCCTTTCACTGACATCATATTTATGGCAGTATGAAAACCTATTCAGCTTCCCTGGGCTGATGTTAGGATTGGAAATGCTAAGTTAGGGTTTTCGCGTTTGCTGCTGAGAAACCTGTGAGTAGCGGGTTTGAGTATAGGTATTCTGGATGGCAGGGTTATGTTATTTCGTTTTATGTGCACAATAGTCTGAGTGCTACTCGGAGAGGTTATGTTTGATGGTACATGCTCGAGCTTAGCTTTTTGCATAACATTGGTAGTGGCATTAGCAGCTGATTGTGATGATGTGTCTAACAAGCATAACTCTAAAGATGCAACTAAGCCTATGACCATAGTTGCTTCACTGTCGGGTTTACTAGGAAAGGCTCTATTATTTGGGATTATTTTATTTTCGTGCGCGTCTGGAGCATTAGGTTCACTTAAATGTAAGGCGATAGAAACTTTTGTAGGAAGTTATGCGGTTAGACAGTGTTTTGCGGCACTGGATACACTTGCACGGCTACGTCTTTGACATGACGTTAGGTCATGAGCAAGTTAGCGTCACTATAAGTTGTAGATGAACTAATCAGCTTGTTAGACGACTGGAATTTCCTAGCATCATCAGGACTACTGAATTTAAACAGCACAGGCCAATTATCCTTACCTGATTTTTTTCTGAGTCTGATTAGGTGGCATTTTGATGATGGCATGCCCCACGGTTGGAAACATGTTCCTACGTATAGAAAGTACTTGTTTATTAAGTTGTGACATTGTTGCACACTGATCAGTTTGGTTTCGAGTAGAAGCTGAGCAAAAGCGAAAACAGGTATAAACACAAATAGTGTATCGAGTGGATATACAGACTAAGAACTACTATGGGCACGGTATGGAATTTTATTGCTTATAAATAAACAGTAAATAAACGAAAGTATTAAACTGTGAAATACTGACTATATAGAAACCAATTATCCTGAAAAATGATCCTGATTTATAAACCATAAAATAATGAACTTCTCTAAAGTTTCCTTTTGTGTTAGGTCGTTCGTAAGTTGTAAAAAGAAGGATGAGCCCTGTGAAAAGTGGAATCAAACTTGATAACTGGCTGTGATACATCTGAGTAATTGGAAGCTGAGGTAGTGGCCAATGTGTTATAGTAGAGGTGTGGTATAATATCCGCTACAATATTCCGGAAATTGGCAAGAATGTTTCCACGTCATGGCAAGAGATTGTAATGTCCAATTGGCATCGCGCACAACAGGGCCACATTCATATGTTGCAGAAAGTGGCGTTAAGGCAACTTGCAAGAAGGAAAACGGCTACAGGAAGAAGAAATATTGATGTTTTTCTAAGAAGTATACGGCAGTCTACATGAAAACTAGCATTCAAAAAGGGTCCGTTGCATCCGACTCTGTAAAAATGTGTCAGACTTTCCGCATGACATCCGAAAGAAATTACGGGAGAGTAGGGTTTTTTCAGGTGCCATTCGAACTGGGTACTCCACAACAACAGAAATAATATATGCGTCAGATGAACAGTGTGGTACTGCTAAGTTGGACATGTGTTAGACGCGGAAACTAAGCTGCCTGCGACGGAAGGACAGTATGTGTGTGCTCCTAAGTGACTCATGCCCAAAATGAACCATTCCATTTGTGATTACACCACCCCACATTGACTAGGAATTAAAAATGCCCCAAATGAGTCTCCACTGGTTGTTAGAAGGTGTACCGAATATGTGGTAAACAAAGTTACCAGGAAGTCCATCCAAAGCGCTTAGATAAGGGCATGCGAATTCCCTAGATTCTTTGGGCACGGTGATCGCACTAATTTGAGGCACAAAATTCGGCCGCTCTACCTATGGCGACACGATTTACGCTTGAAGTTTGATCCAAACCAGTACGAGACTTACAAGGACACCGCAGAATTTGTTTGTTAGGCAGACATACGGGCGCAACTAACGCTAGAGTGTCTAGCAATAATGAGACAGTAGACAGCAGTCCTCTCCTGGTCAAAGATTTTTCAGATGGTTCGGAACAAAACTTAAAAATATCCTCCTCCGTGTTCAACTAAAACCTCAGATGTCTGTGGCTGAACCTGTGGCACAAAGTCACTGCAACTGTTGTTTCATTGACTACCAAGAGTGATAAGAATTCCCACACAGATGTTGAGTTGGCAGTCCACCTCTTAAGCTTGAGACCATCTCTTGTCACTAATTCATTTATCTGTTTCAAAAACTTTACCATACTTTATTCATCGAGGAAGAATATATATATATAACAAAGGAGTTACTAGTCACGAAACCTGTTACTACCTTTCCACTGTCTGAAACGAATTTCACTTTACCGGGATTCTTAGGGTTTGTCAGAGCGTGATATGGTATATACTATCGAGAGGGATAATCTCGGTAGGGGTGTGAGAGTGGGACCGCCTCTGCATATTCTTTACTTTTAATTTGCTTCACATCTTTAAAACAATGCACACAGAAATTTTCCTGACTTATGATGCGACGTTCCAAGCTGCAATGGACGTTTCCAGCTTCCAATGTAGAGGGACTACGAAAATATGTTCCTAACTGGACTACATCAGTCACCTTCATATCATGCACTGATAAGGCTTTATCGAGAATTTATAGTTATGTATGTCTTTTAAAAGACCTGTAGCATTCCATCTTCGCGAGATGAAATTTTCATTTCTTCTAGAACAAGAGTAAAAGTGTATCTCTTAGACAATTTATGCAATCTCATTCGTAACAAATTAAAATAATGTAGCGTCCTCACAAATATCAGCAACAAATGATTTCCATAAGCAAACTTATTGACCATAAGTCTGAATTTAGTGGATGAAATGTCTGTTTGGATACTATGGAATTGAAGTAGATGGTATGCATATACACTGTTTTTGTTTGTTCTCACTCGGCTCAGTCATTTTGCTCGACAATAGGAGATTGGCGGCAAATAACTTATCGCACTACTCTCTTGAGTTGTGCATCGCACAGAATTGTGTGAATGCAAAAAATACAATACAGTTAAGAATTTTGATGAGGTTTGTAGCATTACAGTAATGAAATCAGAGTCAAATCAAGTAGGATAATAAGTCTCAAGTACCAGGTTGCATGAAATTGTGTTTAGTGAACTGTTTTGATAGTACGTCACCCCCTCTAAGTATTATTCTGTATTCTCAGCTTGTAGGCATTACAATAGAGTACTAGTTCTTACGTACATCATCTTATTAAGGTATATTTCTGTAAATTTCAGCGTTGTCTGTAACCAACTAATGGCTACTATCGATTTCGAAGAGGGAGAAGTGGAAGACCTTAGCGGGTCAGATCATGAGGACTCTGGCCAAGAATACGAGGAAAGTGCCCCACCAAAGTATGACCATATGTCACTAAGTATGTCTTTTCACAGAGTCGATCTCCACAAGCACTCAAAACGGAGACGGCGTGGTGGAGGGAAGACTCGAAATCCCCATCGAGATTCTTCTGTAGCAGCAGTTGACTACGATGTCAATGCATCACACATAGACTTGGGAAATGGTAGTCATAAGCGTCCGAGAGAGAAACTGCAGATACTTGAGTTTCTCTCTGAGAACGAAGATGAGACTGATTCACTCGATCGCGAAAGAATTGTAAGTTCCTATAGTCACTATTATGTTAATGAAAGGACGACCGCAAACCCTCAAAAGTAAATCGGAAGAAGAAAAAGCGAAAGAGAGATAGGCAACCTTCTCAGTCGAGATGTAAATATTTTATGGATGGTCGATGTAGCAAGGTTTGTACCTTCACTTAAGTTTAACCTGTACTAGGGAAGTTCTTGCCCATTTCTTCACGACATCATTCCAACGAAGAAACATGAGTTGTGTAAGTTTTATGCTGTTGGTGTGTGCTCAAAAGAATCTTCGTGTTCCTATCTGCATGGTGAATTCCCGTGCAAGTTTTTCCACTTGACAAATGACTGTCATCATGGTGAAGAATGCAAATTCTCACACGCTCCTCTTACAGACTTCACACGAAGCTTGTTAGAGAAGTTAGCTTCTAAGGTTAGCTTAACATTTATTGTCAACCAACTTTCATCAGCATAACACTGATCGCCCTTCAGTTAAATCTGGTCAAGTATGGCAAGCTGAGTTATCACAAGCACCTCTGAGTGGTCGGTCGTGGGACGACAATCATGGTGATGTTGACTACAGATTCGATCAAAAATCCCTACAAATGTGAGTTAATGAGGCATGCTAATCAGTGATTTGTTTATTTCTTTGTCACTTTATTGTTGTTATTCGAGATTTATGCTCTCGTCTTCATTGCTTAGGTGTACATTTAAGGCACTCGGCATGGATGTGCACATTAAATATTTTTTTCAAAAAGTTTGTTACCCCACATTGTTTTAGTTAGGACTTAGTTGCGTGGAATAATGTTTTCGAATGTGATGCCAGGCGGTAGCATCCACTATAAAAGCAGGAGTGTATCTAGCGTTATTTCAACCCTGGGCCCTACCGGCTAAGAATCAACAAGTCACACTTCGATTATGTTACACCTACCTTCTATGTGTCACTACCTTGTCTAACACGATTTTTCGTATGAAACAGCGGTAGGGTCATCAACTGTGGCTTGTGTTCACTCACTGCAATATGCTGAACAGTTGTGACTTGTCTTTCTGTGATAGCAATCGATACCCTAGTACCATTCACTACGTACCCGTTTATCACAGCGTACTAAAGAAATACGTAGTCAGTTTATGTTGGTATACAACTATATTTTGATGTATCTGTTTTTTTACCTCACTCACTGATTTACAATAGTCTCTCCACTACTAACTGTATAAACAGGCATAACCGTTACCTGACTCAATAGTCTAAAAGTTCAGTCCACTTATATAGAACATATGCTTTCCTGCGAGGTGCAACATGTATATGATCACTTCAGTCAGTGTGGATGTTCAATATTTTTTCTTTTTCATATATTTACAAGACAAGTAGCGATGTTGTTATACTGGTCTACCGTGCAGTAAAGATGCTGTCGCTTCGGTGTGAAGTACTGAATAAACAGGTGGGCACTATCATGTTTCTGAAGGACAGTTCTCCAGATGTAAACCAGCTTTTTTGAAGGGTACTAAAATGCTATTTTGGTATCATATTTGTGTTAGCAAGTTGTTCAAATAATTTAGTGATTGTGGTCAACAAGAGCAGAACTATTTAATGTGAGTACTAGAGATTAGCATGTGGGATGTAATTGGAAAGTCCATCTTCACTACCCTACATCACTTAAGTTCCCAAACTTCTCTTATACTGGCTTTCATCTAGTTTACATATATTGCTTCTTAATCACTTGGTGTAATAAGCAGTCAGTCTCGCCTTAGATATTGATGCTAACAATAGTGACGCATAGTAATTCCAGCCAAAATCGTGGTGATGTTGAAAATAGCAGCTCTCGTTTTTACATAGTTTATACTAGTTTCTCCTTCCACTTTCTGGTTAATAGGTAGTGTGACTAGAGTACTATAACCTATAGTCATTCATAAAGTAAGAACCACTTAATATCTTTAAAATATGCAAATGTTCATCAATATTATATTGCATTACTCTATGAACCGTAGGTACACGATTAGGGGAACCTGACTGTTGCTACATTTCAAAGTTCTCTTAAGGTGATTCTTGGGCGCTCTCTAGGTATACTTTTAGGCAAAGGAGATTGGTCATCTAGAGTTGTCATCCAGAACTGATTTAATTGATCAGAAGTCGACTTGAGGATAGTTGGCCAGTATTTGTTCCCTGAAGTGCTGTGTCGGTTAATGTGCGTGTAGCGGAAAGATCTCTCGGGTATTCGAATCGAGGCTTCAATTCATGAAGTAACTGATGCATTGGTCTCTAAGGTTTACAACTTGCAGACTTCCGCTATATAGGCCCCACACAAGCATTGGTTTCCTAGCTTGATTTCATACCGCATCGTTTTGTGATTTCCTATACTACAATACATATTGTTTCGCATTTTCTGTAGTACTATATTCTTTAATTTTTTTTTTACTTAACATGATACTGGTAAACTATGTTGTTGCATTAGTTATTTCCCAAAAGTGTATCATTAGTTTTCTAAGTTGAGCATATCCTTATTGGAGATGTATTCTTAAAGGATTCATTCCTGAGATGCTTGACCACGTTGTGACTCATGTATGTATAAATTAAACCCTCCTGACTTTATGCCTTCATTCAATGTTTTTTGCTACCCCTATTTTTGTTCTTGTCGATTCCAAAGATCGAAAGAATTACATGAGCAGCAGTCTATTGCTTTACCATTCGCGTAGTCACAGGTCTAGGCACTCAAGATTCATCGACAGCAACTGCCTAGTAAAGTCAATCTTAGTTCTTAATTAGGCACATACACTAGAGCCCAATTGTAGTGGATTTTATGGGAATCAATGTTTAAAATTTAACTTGCATTGCTTTTCAGCGTCAAAATGAGTGCGTTAGTCGGAGTAAGGTGAGACTAATATCTTCATCCAACTTATGTTACTGTCAAATTGTTTTCATCATTATTTAACAACCGAATCATCATCAAATATCTTAACAGTAACCTTTCCATCCAGTAGTACTTTATATGTGTACACCACGATTAGTAGTGTTGTATATTCTGATGACAAGTCAAATATAAATTTAGGTGTCGTCAACCAAGTTACTAATCTATGCAGGTCCTTGGGAGGTTGCAGATTGTTGACTCCAAAACTAACAGTCGGAGAGTATACCCTCCTCTTGCTTGACTTGTATGTTTTCTGTCTGTCAATGTCTAAGCATGCATGACCCATCGGCTAACAAGAACCGAGTCCTTGCTACAAACACTACCTACTTGGTCTTGAGCAACAACGTAGTATCGAAAGTGTAGGTCATG
Organism: Trichobilharzia szidati; assembly: GCA_944472155.2. NCBI lineage: Eukaryota > Metazoa > Platyhelminthes > Trematoda > Strigeidida > Schistosomatidae > Trichobilharzia > Trichobilharzia szidati. The sequence continues at coordinate 90,068,217 of OX235273.1, forward strand.
GCTCAGTAGATATACTACTTGCTCTGATCATAAGTTTTTCTCATTAGCCGATGGTTCATCTACAAGATATCTTAAACTTATTACCGATGTCTGAGTATATATGATGAAAACAACATGCTTAGCCTACGTACTCCTGTTACTGGCTTTTACAGGTCTGAAGTTTAACGGGAATGAGACGTAACGCTAAAAGAATTATACACGCTTCTCATAAGCTTTGTGATTTTTGCTATCATGATAACCAAGTCCAATTGTTGTGAGTTTTAGACGATAAAATAGATTTACAGTCCATTGGCTTTAGCACCCCATTCCTCACTAATGGGCTCATAGGTAAGAACTTCATCATTAGGGTACTTTAGCTTGGTTTCATAAACAAACAAGGAGTAGAAGTTATGATTTTATTCATCGGTGACTTGATTAATGGTCACGTGTGTACATCAGTCACTCACATCCCATGCAGTTATCCATTGATTTAAAATGACACTGATTACATTATCCATCTAATGAACGCTGCGCGTATATAATATCACGTTTATTGTCAACACAAGAAATGTTTTCATCTGGTAGACAGGATTACACTAGAACTTTACATAACACTCCCTTATGTTAATCAATTCTAAACATTGTTTTTGTATGTTAAGACGTGAGAGGAAAATCACAGGTGGTCAGTTTTCGATTTGTTAGAAAGTCTAGTGGACTGACACGTAGAATATTATTCAATTCTTTGTCTAAAGGCTTTTACTCGGTCGGTCGGTTTTCGACATAGAACTTTGCACACATGTGCGGCAGTTCAAGTCGCCACAATCCATGTAGCACGCAAAGCAAGAGAAGAAAGTAGAGGAAATGCATAATGTAGACAGTAAACAGAGGTGTGAGACAAAGGAATAGTAATAACGGAGAACAAAACAGTTTCATTGGAAATCATAAGTCACAAGGAGTGGATGCATCTGCGCCACTGAGAACAATTTTGAGCCATGTCACCAATTGTTTCCAACCATTGGTTTTTACCGTCCCGAGGACCCCGACCAGGAAGTCTACACCTTCCTACGTGGCTTAGACTAACTGTTGTGGATTTCATTGACTGGTGCCATGTTTTCGTTTGACCGCCGCTAGCTCTTTTCCAGCCTGGCCCTATATCAGCTAACATTGCTCGTCGAGGAAGGCGATGACTAGGCATACGTAGCACATGTCCTAACCATCTCAGTCGAAGTAATTTCACCGTTTCGTCGATTGATTTCCCCGCCTTACCTAGCACTCGACGCCTAACCTGAATATTGCTCACCTTATTATACCACTTCACGCGGGAGATAGAACGCAGACACCTATGATCGAAGACAGCTAATCTTTTCATGTCTTCTGCTTTTACTAGTATCATCTATAAGGTTGATGTATATTCATTGGAATTTACGCAAGTTTTGATTGCTCTTTTTCAACATTAAATCGAATCTAAGTCAGTAGTTCTCAGCCCTTCTATCCGTTTGACTATTTTAACTAGTAAATTAATTCAAATGGTATTAGATGTCTTGCTACTTTATTACATTTACTATCGCGTAGTTTCGAAATGAAAACGTAGCATCAAAGTATCTTCCACTCATACATTTTATCTATACAGGATGTGATTTTTTAAGTCTACACTGAAAACGCGTGATTTTCAGTGATCTCTGTGTCAGCTTAAAGCACTTGTAGCTGAACTGATATACAAACTCTGAAGTAGCAGATCAACATTTGAGCATCTTTTGTGAACTCTTGTTAACCAATAACTTTTTTTCCTATCTACTTTCTTTAGGAGTATATCCGACAAAGAGCTTATCAATCCTGGATTCAACCCCCAACGTATGCCTTCCTTAGCTCCAAATCTCTTCGCTCCTATATGTGCACCTGGTCCTCGCCCATTTCGACCGGAACATGACCCTGTACGCGTCCGAGGAATGCGTCCATTCAACATGATTCCCGGAGAGCAGATGCCCCCAATTGTTTATCCGAAGGATGAACGATGTTTTCCGCCACCCAATCCATATGGTCCTATAACATTTCCACCAAAGCATACTATGCCAACCGCAGCATGTGCTCCTACAGTTAACGGATTCAGACCTCCATCACTACTTGATACGCCACCGAGATGTCCTCAGCCGCGAACAATGTTGCCACGACCACGTATGATGGACCCAGGAAACGTTAGATTTCCTCGATTCAGACCCAGAGGTGAAACACTTTGCCCCCTTGGCATCAGGCCACCCATGAGACCTATTTTCAATGCATTGCAGGAGGAAGATATTGTGAGTTCTGAATTAGATAAGATGGCAGCTCTTCTCGCTTCAAGTAAACCTAAAAACGATGAACGTAAAGATAATTCAGTTGTTCCCCCTACGTCACCTTTGGGTTTAAATGATCAACAGCAACGTGAAAATATAAGTCCACAGCAGGTAAGTATTGTAAGTGATAGCTTGGAAATATCAGTTAGTATTAAATAAGAATAGCAAATAGTTATCTGTTTAATCCATACAACCATTAGTGGAAATGATGACAACAAGCAACTAACGCTTGTGGTCCCCATAGATCAATTATGTATAATATGAGGTGCTTCAAATTTCAGTTTCCCTGGCCTGTACATTCTATTAGGCAAGTTGTTTGATTAGTTTGATAAGTGAACTAGGTATGCTGTCTTAGGAGATTCCAAAAATTAAAGGATTACTTTATCGTATATTGTTGCTATTATTTTATAATAAATTTTCTCTCTTCCTCGCCATTTTAGTCCTCATTAGAAAATGAAACAGATGCACTCGCTCCTGATGATCCGGTTGACGATACAGTCGTGCCGGAGCCTGCTGCGAGTACGCAGCTTTCTATCCCTTCACCTCAGGGTCCAATACCTTGGCGACTCATACCCTTGGATATGTCTGTTAAAATTCCATATCCGTTGATGCAACTACCCATAAGTGAGCTGCCGTATCGTTTTGAAGACCCAAGACTACGCGGTCAGTTAGCCACGCTCCGGCCACAACCCCAGTCAAGGCTTTCTTCAAATAGTGATTCAGAAAATCCAAAGCACAATGATCACCCGGAACCACACATTCAAAATGAAACTAACCCCAGTGGAAACACTGATGATAGCTCAAGTACTTCTACGCACAGACGACCTGTCAAGCTACAGCTGCACGAAATGGCCAATACTTTTGCAAACAGCTCAACAGATCATTTAAATCCTTCTGGTCGACAAGGTGATCGTTCCTACCTCGATGATCCTCGGTTCCGCAGACGGAGAATCATGACGTCATCATCAGCAACCCAATCGACTAACACTGTTAATCAATGTAACTCAAACAGTGCAATACAAACCGCACAAGAATGCTCAGATTAAAACCAAAAATCTCACTCAAGCACTTTATTGTGCATGTAAATGATTCCTGGCTTTTATTAATTCAAATACTTTATTTAAAAAACATCAGCGTGTACATAAATAAAACAACGTTTGAACAGATCAACTTCGAACAAATTTCAGCTGACCTTTTTATGCGAATTAAGTGCATTTAAGCGTCGAAGCTTCCATACTGACTGTTCCACTTCAGGTATTGTTCCAAATCATCGGACGAAACGCTGGCCCGCACTTGCCTGAAAGCGGCATAGAAGTCAGCAAGTTCTACAGGTCTAACCTAAAAATAAATTTAGAGGTGCTGAAACGTGTTTATGTAGCAGAATATGGATGTGGCAGTGCATGTTATTTAGCATGTCACGGCTTTCACTTTTAATGAAACTAAACTAAGCTTACCTCTTCACAGGCTATCTGCTGTATTGCTTCGATGGTCAAAGACCGTATCGGTCCCATCGCAGCTTCGCGACAAAGATTCGCCATGTCAGCACCCGAATAACCTTTTACGACCAAAAAGATAGGTTAGTAAACATTTGATATTGTAATTATAGAACTGTAAAGATACAGGTATAGAAAAACAACCAAGTAAGTATTAATACTGAGTTAATACTTACCATCAGCGCGATCAGCAATGTCCCAGAAATCGGCTTCATTCAGTGTGTGGTGATTTTGTCGCAGTAACCTCTGCACAATTTCCTTTCGTGCATTCCTGTTTGGTAACGGGATATACAGACGCTTGACAAATCGTCGTCTAGCTGCCTCATCCAATTCCTGCGGCCTATAAGTTTAGGAGTAGAAGTCACTTGAAAAGACAATCTATTTTGTTTTTGAGACTAAAAGCGATTACAGAACTCGAAAAAAGTTTACAATCAATGGCTTCTTATGCTTTACTCACTATTTTCATTGTTTTAAGGTGATTACAGAAAGTGGTAGATCATCAGCAAGTACGTAGGGGAAACTACTACTTATTTAAAAGACTACAACAAGATAATGGGAATATTTGATGATTTAAAAGATGTGCTTATATAGGTTTGTTGTAGGCGACAACATTCTGACAGCATATAGTGACGTCACTGCACTTGGTAAAACTGGTCACAAAGCATTAAAAATAAATCAAACTTTTTTTTCAATGTACTAATGAAAACTGTGTTTATCCAATAATAATTAAGAGGAATCAATGAGGAGCAAAAAATAATACCTGTTTGTGGCGCCAATGAAAAGGATGCGTTCATTTTCACCGGTCGATACCCCATCCTGAAAATGATAAGATATTACTACTAAATACATGCCAAGGAAATGAAATACGCCTACGAAATATCTCAGCACGAGAACTCACCAACTGTACGAGGAACTCGGTCTTTATGCGTCTGCTTGACTCATGTTCTGTCTCAGACCGCTGGGTGAGCAGGGAATCAACTTCGTCGATGAAGATAACCGCAGGTTGGTGAATACGGGCAATCGCAAACAGTGCACGAACCATCTTTTCACCTTCACCAACCTACCATAGAAGAAATTTGATTATAGAAATAAAAATAAGAAAACAGGTAGACCCAGTTTTTATCGACACGATTTCCATCTTCTACCTACATAATAGTTACAGATGGTATAAACACTGGCAGATACTTCAGCTAAGTGTTGTATGCATATATAAATTAAGACAATCGTATAGAATGAACAGTAAATCCTTACCCATTTTGAAGTTAGTGACGATGCGCTGATACTGAAAAATGTTGAGTTGCTTTGCGAAGCGATACATTTACCTAGGTACACAAAAAAAATAGTGTTTTTATCACTCAAGGTCGTGTTAATTTTAATTTTTATGGCAGTCTGATTGAACCTAACTGAAAACCTCAAAGTAAGTTTGCTAATTTATGTAAGCAACCTAGAATAGTAAGTTGAACTCAGAAGCCAGTGCCTAGATGTTCATTGGTGGGATGTAATAGCATTTTAATAAGTATACAACAACTCACCAATCAAAGTCTTTCCGGTTCCCGGCGGGCCGAAGAGTAGCAAACCTTTTGGAGGTCCTCGAAGTCCTACAAAAAGATCACTGGGTTGAAAAAAGCATCAAATTAGTTAAAAGAGGATCTCGATAAGTATCCAGTGATATTCAAAAATATTACAACAATCTTATTTAGCTTGAGATAGAGAAGCGGATATGGGTGTCCTTTAAGGTAGCGTTAACATATCACAGTCTTTACGAAAACGTTTGTAGAAAGTCGTACGCAGTCATGTAAGTCACGTGTGTTGTCATAAATAGACAACGTATTGTGAAGGTGAAGTTATTAGTGTCTCAGAAATATACTTTTCCAAAGAAAACCGTGGCGAATTTTCGATTTGAACTGTGTAACTTTCAAATGAATGTGTTCTAGTACAACCCTAACCATATGAAAATAGTCCACTGGATAGTTACCAACATAAATACATAACTGGGGATTTTAGGAGGAGAGGGGTTACGACGTTGACAGTTCAGTGGGTGAACCCCGCTTGGCTCTTGAGGAAAATGTGGGCTAATTCAAAATTTCAAAAGAGAGATCTGGGATAGTAAGTCGTAGAACTTTAAGTCACACTTTTCACTTCAACAATTGTCAGAACACTGATAACGTTGAAATGTTAAACATTCTTCATGAAAAAGTAGTCAGACAAACAATGAATTTAGGCCAAAACCATCAAGAGTTGGAGTTAGTTTTCCTTTCCTCACTAAGCAGTATATAAAATGGGAAGTGTTTTTTTAACACCTGTTACGCAAGTAATACAATGTTTGAGTTTTTGGTATCAATAAAATTAGTGCACACGGGAATTAGCTTTATATTAATGTAGGTTTTCTATCACATATTTCCGAAAGTCTATTAAACTATGAAAAAAGCCGGTATGTCTATGACATAGAGTTATTCACGTAACTTTCTGTAGTGTGCTCACGTGAAGATTGGATATTAAGTAGAGATTTCAGTAAATATCATACAATTAATATACTTTGGCTTTTACTATTACTGTTAATGGTGTAACGACAGAAGGCAAGAGTCAGGCAACAGATCGTTTATTAAGGAAAATCAACACATATTTATAGATTTTAATGTACATTATTGTTAGTAGAAAATACAGTCTTTTGATTGGTTGTTTCTCACAGAAAGTTAACCTTGCATCTCTTTGTGGCTGTGTCAGATCATCCATATGCTAACTGTATCCGCCTACGCAAAGCCTTTTTTCTCATTTTTGACCTTGTTTTCACATGACTAATATTTGAGACATAAACATTGACGTCAATTACTGTCTACCAATTTGGCTAGCAACCATCTCTCACCACAATGGTAAGTATAGTCATTTTCTTACTCCAGCATTTACCGAAAGAGTACATGTGAATCTTTTGATTTATATTTCGATAATAATTTGTCGACACATTTACACTAATTATATATTGCTCACAAGTGTATATTAAACCCAATATGGAATTTAGTTTTGTGCTGCATTAGTAAAACACTTCAGAAATGAATGAATCACACAAGACTTACGGTCTGAGCATTGGAAGTATTACAATTTCTTGTAATGTTTTCTTGGAAAACTCAAGTCCAGCAATATCATCCCAAGTAATCGAACTTTTGGACTCCATAATCTATAAGAAAGACAGTATTATTTTAAGTCTAAATAACCAGCATGTTTTTGTTTTACGTAGATATGCTACATTTATTGCGCATAGTCATTAAACCTATTCAGTACTTCTGGTTCGGAATGATTAAAGTGAGATTTAATAATATAATGTATAAGAATAAATACGGAGCCGAAATGTTCAAACATAAAAACATTTTAGTTATATCACTATTGGGTCATAGGAGTTATTAAAAAGACAATTGCAGCAAAGAAAATTTTCTTTTCGACGAAGTCATCATCTAGGCTGTACATTCGTGTATTTTTATCAGATGGATGGGAAAGTCCCAGAATAATTCCCAGTTAAGGGTCAAATTAATAAAAATTACAATTAGGAATTAGTATGCCATAATAAACAGGGGGACGGATAAAACTCAAACAAAGTAGCATTATAATAACCAAGAAGATTGACATTGTGCAATTGGGGGTTAGAAATGTAGAAATAACAAAATAGACAGGATGTTTGGATGAAAACTAATGCGATGAATAATTGTTTATGCAATCAGGGATTAAATGTGTACATTTCTAACCCCCAATTGCACAATGTCAATCTTCTTGGTTATTATAATGCTACTTTGTTTGAGTTTTATCCGTCCCCCTGTTTATTATGGCATACTAATTCCTAATTGTAATTTTTATTAATTTGACCCTTAACCGGAAATTATTCTGGAACTTTCCCACCCATTTGATATAAATACACGAATGTACAACCTAGATGATGACTTCGTCGAAAAGAAAATTTTCTTTGCTGCAATTGTCTTTTTAATAACTCCTATATCACTATTCCATAGTAATGTATAATTCTACTGTCCATTTATTTGGAAGCCTTTTGCATGGTCATTAATTGAAACACTATGAGAGCGTCATTTTAATGCGTACAGACAGTTGTGGAAAAATACTCAACGTAGCTTATTTTATGCAATAAGCCAAGTAAATTAAAGTGAAAAATGCTAGCACAATATCAAATCCCTAAATAATTACTCTGTTCATATGAGTAGTTTTCAAAAGAATACCATTTTCACAAATCAAGGGGAATATGGTAAAATAAGAGTGCCACTTTCACTAAATTTGGCTACTACTTATGCGATTTTGAATTCATATTATACTGTGATTAGCCAATAATTAATTGTCAAGAATTGAAAGAATAACATTTGTATACCCTTTTAGATTTATCAGCCTTGTAATTCACTTTCAACTACTCTTTATTCAGTAATAGAAGTAATCTTTGTAACCCAAAAATTATCTGGAAACAGAGAACTTTGATAGTATTACATTTCCAGGTCTCAGAAGAACTTGAAGACAAGAAAAAGTATGAGAACTGATCAGATTTCAGCTTACATCTAATAAGACAAACGCAGTTTGATGGTTAAAGTGATGCTGTGGCTGTTACTCACGAAGTTAACATGTGACTTTCGTAGTAATCTTTATAAAAAGTCTAGGGAAAAGGCGTACTTTCATCAGATTTTATAAGTTCAACAGACTGAAAGATATGGTTCTTAAATCAATAAGAAAAATAATATTTATCAAAGCAAGGAGGAAGAGACTTGCAGTACAAAGTATTTTCTCATTTTGGTTCGAGGTTTATCTTCAATATTGGACAGCTTGAAACACAGTGTTAACGAAATAAACAACTTCAAAAATCCCCATTGAATCGTATAGGAGGAAAAAGGTTGAGCGGAGAGTAACTCTCCTCAGCGATATCATTCGCAAGCTCTGTACAACCGCATATATATAACAAATTTTAGATAACAAATTGCATAATATAAATTGTGTAGGAACTAAAATTAAATAAATGAATTGGATGATGTAATATGATTGACGGGATTGAGTAGGATTCAAATAAAATTGAGCGGGAGTCAAGTTAATAACAGTGGTAATAAGGGGGAAATTTTTAGTATGATATGAGGGAAGAAAAAAGTAAAATTAAATCCAGTGTTGAGATAGATCAGGTCCATTGTGGATTCAATGACTGAAGAAACTTTTGTATGCAGAGTTCGGGATTTAACTTGTGAAGAATCTGGACCACTAGCTAACTCACAAACTAACAAAATACGCGAGAATCTTGGTGAAAAAGTATGAATCGAACTTTTTCAAACTGTAAAAGCGATAGCAATCCACATGTTAATTCCTGAACTCTGCATACAGATGTTTGTTTAGCCACTCAACCTACAATGAACCTGATCTATCTCAGCACAGGATATGTAAATTTCTGTTTTTAGTTGCATTATTTTCTTCCCTCAACGCGTACTAAATTTCTATTTGATTTTCATTGCCATGGCATCTATATAATATGAAAATTGTATTTAGTGTGAAGTGAAATGGTGTCGATTACTTTCAAACTGTTGACATTGAGTCAGTTAAAGTGCTTTTCCAGTGAATGACCTTAAAATTATCACTCACCTATACAATAGTGTGACTCTTACATATAGCATAAATTTAGAGTTTCTTAATTTTCTTCAATCGGTATTTAACTACAAGAAATTTAGTCATTATTATATTGTAGATAGATGTTAGAAGGGTGGATATATCTTCAATATCCAATTATGATTCAGTGGTCTAAAATATCAATCAACATGACTGTAGGACAGACTATCTTTGACTGAATTCAGGTTTTCCATTGGTTCTCTAACCAATGTCAGCTCATGATGAAATCCTGTAACCAATCAACCAAATCCCTACAAACCAATACTTGAATATGAATGAGATGCTCACTGGTGACTGGCCCTATTCAGGTAGTTAGTTACCTGGGGTTCCAGTGGGAAGTCATGACCAGTAGGGTGCAGCAGGTCGGGTGAGGACAAATACTCTCCGAAGACATTGGTTAGCGGTTTCGCTATATCGTGAATTGGCAGAAGTTAGAATTCATGGGCCATTGGATTGGGTCCCAGTGGCTTAATGGTATACGAGCTCGCCTTGTAACCAGAAGGTCCTGTGTTCGAACCCCGGTGGGTGCGTACCGATGAAGAGTCCCAAACTGGGATGAAACAGCTGTCCAGTACTCCCAGGTTTTCCAATGGTTCTCTAACCAATGTCAGCTCATGATGAAATCATGTAACCAATCATTAAAAACAGTTTTGTGCTTGAGATTTTCGGAATAGATATAAGATCAATAATATTCCTGTAGAAGTTGCATGTTTAATTAATAATGATAGTGCTATTTCAAGGTATATTTCTTCATATACCGGCACCACCCGAAGAACACTTGGTAACCAGGTAGTAGGCGGTGTCTATTTGGGAGTCATCATCAGTGTTCACCCTAACTGGAACGAATCAGCCATCCAGTGTCTCCTCGTTTTCCATGGTTCTGTAACTATCGTTAAAGTTATGAAATTCCTCCAAACAAACTCTTGAAAATCTAAGCCATTTGTTTAATAGGGACTGATGGTCGAGTGTTGAAGAAAAAAATAGTTGAATGTAGATATATTGGAGAAGGTTTGTAGCTCAGGTGAGTGATTTTGTTGTAGTTGTGTTCTCTGAGCTGGATGGTTTAGTTGCGAAGCTCTCATTGTCTTACTAGACAGAATCTTCAGCGCATACTTCGACTTCAAGTATGTATGTATGTATTTATAATTACCAGTGGATGTTAATGGTGTTATTCATCGTTAAGTCTGCTTATCTTTATCTCTTCAAAGGTTTCACAGTTAGGCATAACAAAAGTAGCGACGAGAATCATGAAATATGAAAGTTTAGTTTGAAGTCAAGTTGGTTGATATGTTGACTGTGTTGTGACTGTGTTATTAAAAGAACTCAGAGTAAACTATTTCAAGTTCGACACAGTTTAGTGCAAAAAGATTGTTTGATAGAATCATGATTACTTCAAATTTAAGGATCGTCTATTAAATCTGTCAAAAATGATAGCGAAAGACACGTAGTCTGGTGCTTATGTCTTAGGTTAAATCAAGAATGAACATAAGTTAAGAAAATGAGCCTGATCTGTATTAACACTGGGTGCGTAATTTTTGTGGTTTTTGTTTCTTAATGGTATCACTTCCTCCCCCACCCCCTTTGAATTTCTACCCCTTTATTACCACTGTTGTTAACTTGACTCCCGCTCAATTTTATTTGAATCCTACTCAATCCCGTCAATCATATTACATCATCCAATTCATTTATTTAATTTTAGTTCCTACACAATTAACACAATTTATATTATGCGATTTGTTATCTAAAATTTGCTATATATATGCGGTTGTACAGAGCTTGCGAATGATATCGCTGAAGAGAGTAACCCTACGCCGAACGTCTTTTTTAACGAAGTAAGAGCATACATTTTGTTGTTCTACAAGCATAAGTTCGATATTAGGATTCCAGTTTAAGGAGAAAATAATGGAGGAAATTAGATGACGTACAAGAAGGGATTACGTAATCTTACGCTATTATGTGGAAGTGGTTTGAAATCGGTCAAGTTAGTTAGGAAAATAAATACAATAACACTGGTTTGACGAAAGCTTGATTGTTACACAAATTTGTTATTGCAATCCTCTAACTATGAAACCTCTAGAGATGAATGAATACATAGATATAATATTGCGAACATAGACGAGTTTCAACGTTATATCATCTATTTAGAGAATTTAGCTCAAATTTTAAGTTTATTGAAATCATTTGTCTTAAAAGTGGTGTAAAAACAACTGCGAAACGGAATCAGACTGAATTTAAATGACAATTCTATTTGTTCTTCCACATTCAAAGTAAAGTGGGGGGTGGGAAGAAAGGTGTGCATCAGTTTTTTAGATACGTTACTTCTTTTGGATACTATTTATGCCCTAATGATCATGAACGGTAAATTATTTCCGGAAGGGTATCTTGTGATAGTTCAGTTTTACAGTGTGACACTTTGCGAACAACGACATTCTATCACACCGCCTAAGCTTGTCACTCATAAAACTAAGAAAAAGACATCATCTGCAGCTGGGAAAAGATATAGAAAAGTTAGTTAGCGGGTAAAAGTTTTCTGTTTACTAGACTATAAGACACATTTTGTGACTTCATACTCTCACATGGCTTACGGATCGTGCTGCTACCAAGAGTGAATCAATTTTTACCCTAACGCAGGATAAAGAAACGGGGATGAGTATACGATTATCAGTCACAACAAACACGGATGTAACTTCTGTGTGTAATGCTGGTCTGTGATACATAGTGTTCAGTGAATTGTTCGATTGCCTGACAAGGTGTTAAATGTTATGCTCAACAACCCTAGAATTAGCAGACTGATATTAACCTTGCTTATCTCAGGCTTTCTCAAAGCTTCTCCCCACCTAACACCTTATCGGTTTACGTTTAATAGTTTAGAGGATCCAACATTTCTTTGTTGCCTGGATTCTTAATCGATCAAATGAATATGAAGACGTAATATACTACACGGAAATAATATATAGGTTTGTTAAGTATTCTACAGGTCAAATACAATATGGAGGTCAGCGAAAAAATTTGGTAGCCAAAAAAAATACATAACATTAATTTTATAACCAGTGGCATGAATATATGAGAATCAAAACCAGTTAATTTATCTAATATCACAGAAGGCAGGTTATCACGAAATGTACTTTAAAGTAATCATAAAATCTTATTTTACTGTCAGATTATGATGGTAGTGTAAATCTAAGAATCAAATTAAATTCCTACCTCACTCATGATCATGTCCACCACTTTTTGATCAAACTGTTTGAGTCGTTCATCACATATTGACTCTGCGTTAGCATCAAACGATGGTGCTGTTGGACTGTCTGAATTTTTTTCAAACGGCGGTACAAAACCACTTCGAACACCTCGACTAAAACAAGAAAAGCAAAACAATTTTCTTGTAATAGGTAAACAATAGCTATTACAACAATGTTCATCAAGTCCTAAAAGAACTATATATATATATATATATATATATATATATATATATATATATATATATATATATATATATATATAGGGAGAGAGAGATTGAAAACAGAGGTCAAAGGTTATTGTCAGTTAATAATAAAGCAAATCAAAGTGGATGAGTATCGATCATGTCTGAAGAATTAGGATTAGTCTAACGTAATCAAAAGGGTTGACAACTAATCAGTTGGAGTGATGAATAGTTGTTTGGAAATGGTCGATATGCGACTAGAGAACAAAAGATTGAAAATGAATAGCGAAAAACGTAAAGCGGACTACACAGAGCTTATTATACAGTTATTCAGGAAGACAAAGAAAGAAAAAAAAAAAATAGTGCCAAGGCCATGGTAAAATACCATCGTGAAAGAAGTATGTTCAAAACCTTTGGTGTAGTTTATATTTTTGTTTTGTTCAGGTTGTAGCCAGTTGAGAAGAATCCTTGAAATAATTAAAAGAAAAGAGCTTACATTGTCCTGGTACATTTGTCGTTCCTATCTTGTTCAGATTTATTAGTGGGAAGAATTGTTTGAAATATGGCAATTGTTGGACGCCAGTAAATATTGCCTATTTTCCAGAATCTGTCGAACGGTGAATGCATGATCAAAATACCCTCTACCTGGTCTTCCCGTGTTTGTTTCTCTCGAGCACCACTTAATCTACGCATGATTATTGAGCCTAAAAGTTTAGATACAATATTAGTCAAGCCAATCTTCCTACGATTATTACAGGAAGATTTGTTCCCCTTCTGGTATACTGGGATGATCAGTGACTTACACCAATCCGACAGGATTACCTCTGATTCCTAGACGTTGACTAATACACAGATACAATACTAACGGTTAGGCAAAAAAAGCGAAACTTGTCAGTCCTCCTTTATCGAGTCACTACCAGATATGTACTGAAGGAATGACGCAACATCAACTCCAAATTTATGTAAAATACTGAAGTTAATTGACTTGAGATAAGTGAACTACAAAAACTAAGCTTCATAAACTGTATGGTTAACTAGTAATAATTATATAAATTAAACTGTACTCAAAAGGTAAACATCAAAGTATCTATGTGGTCTATTGAATTACACTGAAGTATAGTGTTCAAGTCCTCTTACATTAATGAAAAAAGAAAAATTGTAGCACTGAACCATAGTTACAAGGTGTGAGTATGCCATACTCTACCTAGTTTATGCAAATCACCTTAATTACAAGCTTGATATCAATTTTATGTAAAAGTAAACTGATTGTACGGCAAACAGACCATAATTTAACTGAATTATGAGATGCGAATATGAATATTAGAACTTCCCAAAAACCAATTATCGACCATGCACTTCCCGCAAATGAAAGATTATACTTAAAAATTTAGTTTTCGCTATTTGAAACACAAATCCATCTGTTCACGTGTATATTTCTCAGCTGTTATTCCACTTTAACCGTATATAATACACACAAATAGAAAATAATCTAGTGATGAACGACTAAAAGTGTACTATATTTTGTAAATACTTACCGACTTCCTAATGACCGCTTCGAGGACCCATACGCCAAAGATGCATTGCTGCTATTTCCACCTTGTTTTGACTTCATATTTTGCTCCAACTTCATTTGTTAAAAAAGTAATGTTATTAAAAAGGATGATAAACTAAGTACTCTAAAAAAAAAACTTTAAATAATAAAAGAATTTTATAATAAGCTAAACGGTAGACACTACTGAATGCTATGAGTAGGTGGTTCTCAACAGTCCCATTGAGATGGTCTATCGCTTGACAGTCACTTGGTTTACGGAAAGCTAAATTCGGAGATATGAACAAGTTTGTGTTATCTAAATTCTGACCAACTATTTCGGTTAACTGAGACACAGGTTCTAATCGAGTTTTAATAAAATACAAAACTGAAGATAAAACATTATCGTAATACTTCTTAGACACCAAAAGATGGATTCGATCCTAAGAGAACGAAACAGAGGTTTGACATATAGATCGCTCAGATTTAGCCTGTGCGCACTAGTAATCGGCGAATAAATTCTAAGTATTAATTTCAGTCATTAAGTAGAATTTCTCATATCAAAAGGTTTCATGCAATTTAAGTACATCAAATGTATCGTGATTTAAACACTTCTGACTCTCGAACAAAGTCATAACGAGATTTCATTTCGAGCTGTGTATTATATGAAGGTATAATTTGAAAAGTATGTTACATAGAATGAATATACTTTTATCAGGAATAAATTCAAAGTACTTTCTATATATGGATAGATTTCAAATGGAAAGCATTACTTAAGTAGATGTTTCCACCCAGATGCAAACTGGGGATGTGATTATCACTACATTAGGGAAACCAATCATTATTCCATGTGGTGTGAAACAATTACTAAGATTCTCTGATGATGATACAAGAACTCGCACTCTAAGTTATACATTGGTTTTTATTATGTTCAAATTAACAGAGGGAAAATGTCTACAAAGTGGAGTATAAGAAACATTAGAGGGTACAACAACCGTGAATAATATTACTCAAGATTCTTAATTATTAACCTTTATTGTAACTGATTAAAAATGCCCATTAGATTTTCAAAGAAATAATTTATGCTCAAATGTTTGCACACTTAAATAACTGACTTCAGCAACTCAAAGATTGACTTGTTACCCGGAAACAATCTTGTTGACTTAGAATGTGCAGATGATATAGTCCTCCCATTTGGGTGAAGACGCTGACAAAATGCAGATATTGTCTTCTGAACTCGTTAATACAGCAATCTGCGAATGTTTGGCATGCGATTCACTCCCACCAAATGTAAGATGATGCTACATTGACTCCTAGCTTAGAAATAGGAAGTGAAGTGGTAGAGTGTGTTGACCACTTCACTTAGTTGGGAAGTTGCATCAGTCAACGCCAGCACGTTGATCGCTGACGAAATCTCAACACGGATACACAAGGCTCGTTCCGCATATTCCAGTTTCCGCCGTTTCTGGCGTAGACGTGATATCCGACTACCTGTCGACCAAAGGAGGTGTGTACTTCTCATCAGTTCTCTCCACCCTCATTTATCACTGTGAATGAGACATGAGGATTGAAAATGGAAGACATGAAAAGCCAGGCTAGCTGTCTTTGATCATATGTGCCTGCGTTCTATCTCCCGTGTGAAGTTGTATAGTAGGGTGAGCAATATTGAGGTTAGGCGTCAATTGAGTGCTAGGTAAGGAGGGGAAATCAATCGACATGGTTGTGAACTAACATCGATTGAGATGGTTAGGACATGTGTTACAGATGCCTAGCCATCGCCTTTCTCGACGACAGGCAATATTGGCTGACATAGGATCGTGTAGAAAGAAGCCAGTGGTAGTCAAACCAAAATGTGGCTTGATTAGTCAATGAAATACACGACAGTTAGTTTGAGCCACGTAGGAAGGTGTAGACTTGCTGGTTGGGGTCCACGGGATGATAAAATCCAATGGCTGGAAACAATCGGTGATAGATATGACTCGAAATCGTTCTCAATGGCTGGCACAGATGCATCCACTCTTTGTGACATATAATACCCAATGAAACTATATTGTTCTTAGTTATTACTATTTTTTTTGCCTCTTATCTTTGTTTACTGTCTCTATTTTGCGTTTCTTTTTACTTTCTTCTTCCCCTCTGGCTCTGTGTGCTAAGTGAAGTGTGGCAACTTGAACTGCTGCACATGTGTGCGAAGTTCTAAGTTGAAACCAGTCAGTCAGTAATACACTTAAAACAAATAAGTTTAGAATGCATCATTTTTACTAATCACAGTGCTATCAGTGTTTGGTAATCATATGCGAATGGTAGAAATAATTTTATTTTAAAAACATTTGTGACAGGATTAAAATTATACTTAATCACTGTTGTAGAACAATCGATTCAGGTTACACAATAAAAACTATTCACAGTTTCTCACAATTCTGATGAATTAATTGGACTAAATGATAATGTTTAAAATTAAAGCAAACATTTTCACGTTACATATAACGGAGTAAGAATGATGATATTAACCCTAGCAAACAATTAAGGACACGCACAAAATAAAGAAAATTCACAAAAGCTGTTTAAACTTACCAAAGACCCTGCTGTTTGAAACAAGGCGGGTTCAGATTCATTCTCATTATTATTGTTGTCACTTGGTTTCTACAAACAAGTACATACCAATTTTAATGACGTACAAATACCTTATACTCGGTACTGTCGGATTTCTCCACAAATCTTTTAGGAGAAGAATAACATTTTTCAAAATCTGTTGAAGTACGTTTCTGACCTGCTTCGGAAATATGCTGCACTGGATTCTTGACTGGTTCACAAATCTGTTAGTAAGTAAAATAAGGAGAGAATTTCCAATTACACGGCAATAGAATTACGATCCTGTTGCTATTCATTTTTTTTATAAAACATACCTTATGACACAAATCAAAAAGTATATAAAATTTTACAATGCCCTTAGCTTTAGCAGTTTACATTTCACGAAACTTAATACAAAGTGTAAAACTACGAATTTAGAAAAATGTCCACAAATAAACAAACTGACTTGCAGTATCTAACGTACATATATCAGTTCAGTTTGACACAATTAAGTTGAAAATTAGACGACTGGCAAGAGTGTTAAAAATCACTACAGCTGTGATTGATTCTAACTCATGTGAATGAGCTTTATCAATCACCAGTTTTTCATTTACTGAGGACTCTAAACACATAATCTACATTTCCATACATATCTCCATCCAACGTTTGCAAGCCTCTTTTGCCATTTTTTTCAGCCTTACCACAATCTAGGTATGGTGGATCACTGACTAATGCGGTAGCTTAACATCACTTGTCATAACTATCTAAGTAGGTGAAAATTCAGAAATCAGGCCGAGAAACAACAGACCAGTAGAATCATCGTCACTAACGCATCCATAACACAACCTTGACATCCAATTCTTGCCGATATTACCTCAAATGACAGTCTTTCCAAAGGCTTTTTTATACAGCTATTTTAATTAGATTTTAAAATGATTACGAGAATACATTTAACAAATACGCTCAATGCCAAAACAGCTGTCTAATGATACAGCTGAATTCTGTCCTCACGCAGATGGTTTGTCAAATTATTTCAACCCAATCCAAATAGTCCTCATTCCGACCTGAAATGTACCTAGATTCTGTTGATTGGTCGTTAGACAGTAATCACTATGGTTTTATTAAGTCCCTAGTGCTGACTAAATTCCAGTGATCAGTAACTGGAATGCACCTCGAGTTCACTTTGGATGACTGAAGAAAAACCGGCAAGAAGGACCTAGTTCTCATACTTATTACCATTTGTAAACAATTACATCTACAACCTGGATGGAATCAATGTCAACTTAGTTATCCAAACCCGAATCACTCAGTGCTGTAATCAGAAATTTTACGTTACATATCATATGAAGGTAAAAAGAGGAGAAAAAGGAAATGGATACAATACGATCAAAGTCCGTACATTAATTAGACAGAAGAATGGAAGATAAAACAAACAAAACATAAGATATTAAGAATTAGGAGGAATATAATGCGATACTGTAATAGGCTCTGAGCCACATCATCCAGTATCACGTGGTAACGTAAACTCCACTTAATTTATTTATAGACAATTTATAGACTGGTCTGATCACCTTTAGTTTCTTTCCAACCAAATCCTATCTATATATATATATATATATATATATATGGTGAGAGATGGCTGCTAGCCAAATTGGTAGACAGTAATTGACGTCAATGTTTATGTCTCAAATATTAGTCATGTGAAAACAAGATCAAAGATGGACAGCAGACTTTGCGTAGGCGGATACTGTTAGCATATGGATGATCTGACACAGCCACAAAGAGATGCAAGGTTAACTTTCTGTGAGAAACAACCAATCAAAAGACTGTATTTTCTACTAACAATAATCTACAATGATGTACATTAAAATCTATAAATATGTGTTGATTTTCCTTAATAAACGATCTGTTGCCTGACTCTTGCCTTCTGTCGTTACATATATATATCATCCTGAAATACCAATTTGTATTTCGGTAGGAAACACGTTCGCGTAATTTCAAGATTGTTACTTAAACTTTTCAAACATCTCGTCAATATTGTCGTCTTCAAAATCTAACACAAATAAATAGCCTCCTGAGAATGAGTCAACCACTGACAATCTACATGCAGAAACAGGCTCCTATTAGTGTATTCATTATAAATAAAAATAACCTTATTTTTGTGAACGGGTAAAACACTCAATCACAAGCACTAAATCTCCATTTTTACATTTGTAAAAGCTGACTCTGTTTCCAGACGTTAGCATATGGAATCAAATAACAATTATAAATTATGGCGAAAAGTCCACCGACGAATACCACAAGTTAATCATCTATCGTAATAAAACTGTATCCAAAAATGAAATAAAATGAATTTTCCGTCTCCTTTTCTCTTATTTCTTCTCTCTACGTTTGTGCTGCTTTACGATACGTGTCAAAATGAACTGCTGCATATTTGTGCAAAGTTCTGCGTTGAAAACTCAGTCAGTCAGTATTTGAAAATTCTTGGTTAGAAAAGAAAGAAAACTGTTTGACCGAAAATTTACAATATCAATAAGAAAAAAATTTATCTGACATTTATGCAGATTAACGGAACATACAACCATAAGATTAGATATATAATGTATAAGTTAACTTATATGCAATAATTGGATTATAACATTTATTTTTAAGGTCTAAGAAACAAGATGTAAAACATTTCAGGATTTTCATCATGAGCTGACATTAGTTAGAGAACCATTGGAAAACCCGGGAGTACTGGACAGCTGTTTCGTCTTAGTTTGGGACTCTTCAGCAATACGCACCCACCGGGATTCGAACCCGGGACCTTCTGGTTACAAGGCGCTCATATACCATTAAGCCACTGGGACCCGATCCAATGGCCCATGAATTCTAACTTCTGCCAATTCACGACATCACCCTAGCCAATGTCTTCGGCGAGTATTTGTCCTCACACCCGACCTGCTGCACCCTGTAAAACATTCTGAATAGTATTCCAAATGAGATTGGTTGTACTGACGCAGAGAACAATAATAAATGACGAAAATGAAGAACCAATGGATACAGATAGGACATTTAAATTGATCTAGTTTATTAGGAAAATATTTTCCAAGTATTGAATGGCAGATACATATACAGACAGTATTTTACAAATGGACGACACATCACTTATACAGGAATACTCGTTTATTCACTAATTGTTGAATGTGAGGTTAGTTTTAAGTAGGTATATTTTTCTTCTCATTTACCTAGGCCATATTCATTCAATTCAACTTTGAATGGACTACAGATTCGATCTGTGATTCGCTAGTCAAACAGTGTCAGGTATCTTTAGAAAACTGAATGTGGCCTGTATTCTCTTACATGAATATAACGTGTTTGTTGTAGTGCATCTTACTGTATTCAGCCCATTGAATGGTACTAACGATATTTAAGAGTACTAACTACTGCAACGGTAGAAGGCAAGAAACTTGGTAACGGAAATTTTTATTTAGGAAAAGCACACCATATTTATACATTTCTAACAGCATTTATGGTCGACTAGGTCAACGGATAATAAACTGTTCTGATTGGCTGCTGATTTTCTGAATACAATGCAAGCTGAATCCAGATTTGAAAAATAAACAATACTTTTGTAACCACTGTCTTAAAATATTGTTTTCAATTTTGGCTACTTCCTATCAATCTGCGTCTATATACTGCTGATAAATCTTGTCAGTAGCATACGAGACAGTACTAACTTATAAATCCTGTTAACTCACGTGATATTTAAAAATTGATAATTAACTGACTGAATTTTCAAAGTAAAACTTCACAAAAGTGCACCAATTCAAGTTGACATAAAAACATAGAAAAGTAAGGTAAAGAAACTACAATAAATGGGGGTATGCAGGGAAAAGAATAATTGCATAAAAAATAATGAGAATATAGTGAATCATGCGGATTACAGCGATTGAACCCTAACAGTGGTACCCCACCATTGAAAACGATTTTGAATCATATTACCAAAACTCTCTAACTACTATTGGCTCCCAGCATCTCGAGGACCCCAACCAGACAGCCTACACCTACTTACATGACAGAAACCAACAGTCAGAGACTTCATGGATTAGAGGTAGGCTTTAGACTTCTAACTCTTTTCCAACCTAATCCTATAAAATCTAATACTTTTCTATATTCCTTTACGTTTCCAGTGAAACATAGAGCTTCAAGCTAGAGGCCTGAAGTTTCGGTAACAGTGGTACTTATTTTTACGGGATGGGGGTGTTAGCCTCCCGCCCAACCTCCCCTCTTTACCAGTCTTATTCCTGGCTTAGCGAGGTAAAGGAGTGTGTCGACCGGGAATCGAACCCCGAACCACCTGTGTGGTTGGCGAGCATTCTACCGCTGTGCCACCGATGCCTCAAGCTAACACAGCTCGTGGTGAAATGCATTCATAACACATAGCAGTTCATTTAAGTTTACAACCTCGTCGTCAATTGATTCTGACTCCTTATCTAACATTCTATGTCTAATCTAATTACAGAATGTTAGCTACTTATTTAACGAAATGTGAATTGATTTTAATTAGAACATGGTAGAAACATCTTATAGAAATTTAGTCTTTAACATAAATAAGTACATCTTCATTGTTTTTCATTGGATAGATTAAAATGAACACTGGTGTTTACAACAACTTCAGTGTCAATCATAAATCTATTTTTGCAACAACAACAAAAAATTAACATTTTACACGTGAAGTCAAACCTGTGTGAATGGTAGTATTACAGAAATATTGATTTAGAAAATTATCTTACACAAACAGATAGGGAGAGTGTCACTCAGAACTATTAAAAAGATAAACTACATCAAGTGAAATAGAAGTTATGCATGAAAGCCGACTTGACATTTGACTTAATATTATATATGTTGTTACGTATGAATGTTATGCTACAAAGGACACATATGTATGGATGACATAAGTGAGAGTCTTCGAATTATTGCTGAACTAATAAAGCTCGAATACGACAAAAACATGGAGGAACATACTGGTAATGAGACTGAAATACACCAAAGTTCAACGAAGTTGCTTAATATTGCCAACAGGTGTAAAAGCAGTTCACTGGAATCTTTCAAGACTTTGAAAATCAGTAGTTAAGGTTATTGATAAAATGACTCCGAATAGATTACATGAACTTTATTCAAAACTATGAGCATTCTAGTAATTTTCAATTACTTATTTTGTCAAAAAAAGCTTTACTCACATTTGAGGTAGTTAAAACAACCAGTGACGAATGCATAGCCAGCTAGCACAGACAGTAAATTTCGCTTACTGATTTGAATAAAGAGAAAATCCGTGTAAAAACTATGACAAGTTGTAGGTAAATAAAGCTTACTTCTGTTAGGAAATATGTTTAATGTTGAGCATATTGATAAATGCACAAAACAAAGTAGTGGCACAGAAATTTCTTTTAATTGTCCCATGTTTAATAACAAATGAAACCAAACTATTATGATATTAGTAATTTTATGGTGATATTCGTAGACTAATATATGTTTTTAGTATATTTTATTCTAATAAAATCTAGCAATCCACGAATGCATTCAACGGTTCAATATTTTTCTACGAAGTCAATAAGCTAATATATGATTAGATAAATTTAACAGCTCTTGCTTTAGGCCACATTCAAGGGAAAATGATGTATATTTCTTCTGATTTTCTAGTTATCTGTGTTAGCTCTGAATAGTAGGTTCTCATATTCTGACTAATCAATACAGTCAGTATGCAGTAAAATTACTCAATATATAAGATAATTAAAAATAAATGAATCCTTTAAATTATTCACTACACAGGAAAATCTGCACGCCTCTTAAATGTTTCAGAGTGATTTTATCCAAATGAGTGATAGCTGTTTTATTGAAAAGAATTAGACCAAGCATGTCATATAGCCAAAACAAAAGTAAACAGAATTACGCATTAGGTCATTGATTTCTATCACATTACCAGTAACGTCAAACTTACATAATGTTTCGACAATGACTAGCAATTCTTAAAATGCTTTATTTAGAGATTAACTAACTTTTCAAAAACTATGACACAATTTTAGCTTTTAAATGACTTAACGGTACATAAAATTTTGCGAATTCACGTGACAAAACTATAAAACACTTTAGGTCGGGCTCTGTGCAACGCAGAATTTTTATGATGACAGAGTAATCAAAACTATTCACCACGGCACAAAAGGAATTCACTACTTGTCGTCTTCCACACGATAAAGAGGCTCATTAATCTTCATTGAATTTTTTCCACTATTGTATGCATATTCGTTTATCGTAGTGTCATCTGGCTTCTGTCTCCTCACGTTGTGGTATATCACGAAGTTTCATAATTTGAACTGACGCAAAGATCCAAGTTGATACACCGCTTTCTTCATACTCCACCTTCTAAGCTACTGATCTGAGGGTTTATAACAATATTGAAGCGATATGGAAGTTAGGAAGTGTACTAACCGTTTTTAAATAGAGTATTTTGTTTAGCGCTCTACCAGAATCGTTACACTGAAATATTAATAGAATCTGGGCAGTGTTACAGAACATAATTTCATCATAGAGTAATTTTATTTGATAAAAACAGAGACTAAATTTGATGAATCTTAAAAATGCTGGTAACGTAGATATTGTGAAGATTGATACGGGCAATTAAACAGTAGTTATGAAAAAATCGGACTACATCATGGAAGTGGGTGCGTCGGTGGCACAGCGGCAGAATACTCGCCAACCATGCAGGTGGTTTGGGGTTCGCTGCCCTCTCGCTAAGCCAGTAATAAGACTGGTAAAGAGGGGAGGTTGGGTGTGAGGCTAGCAACCCCAAGCCGTAAAAAAAATTTTGAAAAACCCACTGCTACCGAAACTTCAAGCCGCTAGCTTGAAGCCTTATGTTTCACTAGGAACGTGAAGGAATAAAAAAAATATCATGAAAGTCAATTAACATATTAAAACGAGTCCATATGATGAAACTAGGAAGTCTGTAGGTACAGTGAAGAATAAGATTAAGAAATCTACAGCACCAAATGAAGCCGTCATTGTGTTAATGCTTAAAACTAATAATTTCGGTAGAATGTATGATACTATCAAGATACATAAATGAGGTTGTCCTACAAGACCAATAGTTGACTTTAGAAATACCCTCACTTATAAGCTATCTAGAAATATAATGTCAATATCATGCCTCACCAGAAATCGTTCCAATTCTAGACTGATCAGTTCATATGAAATGAAAAAGAAGTTAAATGACATTAAAATAGAAAACGATGAAAAGAATGGTGAATTTCGACATAGTCTTTATACTAACAAATCCATCAACGTGGCTTTAGAAGCAGTTGAAAAAGAACTAACTGCTTATCCTGGACTCATTCATAAGAAAAAGCTACCCATTGAAGTAATTATCCTAGAAATTCAGTTATGTCCCACGTCAATTGTCTTCAAATTCCACGGTTAAATCTATACAAAAGATAGAAGAGGCAGGAATAGGAACAACAATATCCGAATCATGGGAGATGTCCTTATAGATGGTTGGAGAAATATGCCTCTTAAGACATTTAAGCCTACTCCAGAGATATGGTGGAGATATGAGGGTGACACTTTTACAGTGGTAAAAACAGAAAATACCTCTAATTTCTTCACGCATATAAACTAAATAGTAGAGTGAATAAAATTTACTTTTCAAACGTTGGTTTGAATGGATTGGATTCGTTTCACGTTTGGTCACGACTGACTGACTGGTTTCAACGTAGAACTTCGCACACATGTGCAGCAGTTCAAGTTGCCACACTTCACTTAGCACACAGAGCCAGAGGGGAAGAAGAAAGTAAAAAGAAACGCAAAATAGAGACAGTAAACAAAGATAAGAGGCAAAAAGAATAGTAATAACTAAGAACAATATAGTTTCATTGGGTATTATATGTCACAAAGAGTGGATGCATCTGTGCCAGCCATTGAGAACGATTTCGAGTCATATCTATCACCGATTGTTTCCAGCCATTGGATTTTATCATCCCGTGGACCCCAACCAGCAAGTCTACACCTTCCTACGTGGCTCAAACTAACTGTCGTGTATTTCATTGACTAATCAAGCCACATTTTGGTTTGACCACCACTGGCTTCTTTCTACACGATCCTATGTCAGCCAATATTGCCTGTCGTCGAGAAAGGCGATGGCTAGGCATCTGTAACACATGTCCTAACCATCTCAATCGATGTTAGTTCACAACCATGTCGATTGATTTCCCCTCCTTACCTAGCACTCGACTGACGCCTAACCTCAATATTGCTCACCCTACTATACAACTTCACACGGGAGATAGAACGCAGGCACATATGATCAAAGACAGCTAGCCTGGCTTTTCATGTCTTCCACTTTCAATCCCCATGTCTCATTCACAGTGATAAATGAGGGTGGAGAGAACTGATGAGAAGTACACACCTCCTTTGGTCGACAGGTAGTCGGATATCACGTCTACGCCAGAAACGGCGGAAACTGGCATATGCTGAACGAGCCTTCTGTATCCGTGTTGAGATTTCGTCGACGATCAACCTGCTGGCGTTGGCTGATGCAACTTCCCAACTAAGTGAAGTGGTCAACACACTGTACCACTTCACTCTGTATCTCTAAGCTAGGAGTCAATGTAGTTCAGTCCTGTAGCATCATCTTATATTTGGTTGGAGCGAATCACATGCCAAACATTCTCAGATTTCTGTGTTAAGGTGTTCAGAAGACAATGTCTGCATTTTGTCAGCGTCTTCACCCAGATGGGAGGACTATATCATCTGCACATTCTAAGTCAACAAGATTGTTCCCGGGTAACAAGTCAATCCCTGAGTCGCTGAAGTGAGTTAGGGTTAAGTCCATTAGTACATCTATGATGAAACTGAGTAGAAATGGGGATAGTGAGCATTTCTGTCGGACACCAATAGTTGTCACCATTTCAGATGACAACTCGCCGTAAGCTCTCACCTGGCTGCATGAGTACGAGTAGAGTGCCTTAATCAGTGCAATGTATTTTTTCGGCATTCCCTTTACAGCCAAGCATCGCCAGAGAACCTCTCGGTCGACAGAATCGAATGCCGCCTTTAGGTCAAAAAATATAGTGATTGTCGGACGCCGGTAGGAATGCCTATGTTCTAGAATCTGTCGAAGGGTGAAGATATGATCAATACACCCTCTTCCTGGCCTAAAGCCTGCCTGGTTCTCTCGTATTTGTTTGGCCTGCTTAGTCTACGCATTATTATTGAGCCTAGAACTTTAGATACCATATTAGTCAAGCTAATCCCCTGTGATTATCACAGGAAGACTTGTCTCTTTTCTTGTATAGGGGGATAATCAATGACTTACACCCGATGGGACTTTCTCTGATTCCCAGACGCTGCCTAGTACCTTAGTTAACGCTGACAGTGAACTGTCTCCACCGTACTTAAATACCTCTGGAGTCATTCCATTGGGTCCTGCTGCTTTGCCATGTTTCAGATTACTGACAGCTTTGGTAACCTCAGTAAGGGCGAAGGACCTGTGTCTATATCCCATTCAGGGAGGTGTTGGATGCTCGGTAAGTTGAGCATCGCTGTAGACCAATTAAACTGCTCCTCAAAGTGATCTTTCTAACGTCCTATTCGTATATCCTGGGAGCTAATTATGGTGCTATTTTTCTCAGAGACTGTTTCACTTACCATTTGCTTTTTGCCACCTGTTTCCCTGATAAGTTTGGTCACGAGCTCATATAAGTTAGAAAACCAGGAAGTGCTGGACAGCCGTTTTGTCCTAGTATGGGGCTCTTTAGCACTATACGCCCACCGGGGTTCAAACCAAAGACCTCCCGGTTACAAGACAAGCCCGTCGACATTGGCTGGAAGTTGCGCCTTATATGACGAATCGGCGGAGGTTGGAATTCATGGGCCATTGGATCGGGTCCCATTGTCTGCATGGTCTACGAACTGGCTTTGTAACCGGAAGGCCCAGGATTCGAAATAGTCCATAAGCGTGACACTATTTTACAAAGTGAAGAAACGCACATACTCCAATTATACACAATTCACTGTAAATTATATCACAAACTGACACCAGTCAGAAAACCACTGAAAACAACGGAGGCATTTCACATCCAAGTTTAGGACATTTTAGGGACACTGATCTCAACATCACCTAGACATTCAGTTGGAAGTTCATGGTCTACAAAAGCACCTACTCAGTGCTTCCTGGTTTTCAAAAGCTCCCTAACTGATGTTAACTTGTGACGACACCCATATTGGGACTAATCAAAAGTCCCAACATTTGAATAAGTAATTCACTTCATAGATTCCAGTTTCGATCATTTCAATCCCATTTCTAACTAGCATTATAAAGGCTATGTATTGATCTAATTTCTACATTTCTTCTCTCTTAAAGTATGGAAACAACTGTTTTCGCTTATTTTTAATCTGAAGGATTATCGATAACGCCTGTCTGTGTGCGATCAACGTTATGGCATTTTTGACCATTCACGTGCATGCTACTAAAGAATATTTTAAGTAGACAAATTATACAGATGAAATGATCACATGAACCTGGAAACAAAAAGCAGAATCAAAACAGATTAAAACGGCTGAGAAGTTAGAAAAAAAAGATGTTAATGGATTGAAGGAGACAACTGAGTAAGTTTGAAAAAATACCAAGTAGATACGAGAGAGGTCTTAACCAACTGACTAACTTCTGAATAAACACTCATAGAATCTTGTTCATTATTATTATGCATTTGTATTTTCCAGTAAATGGCCAGAAAATAAGTACTGTTTTAATTGCAATTTCACTATTTAAAGACCTGAGTTGATAAATAACAGCTTGATATAAATTCATTTGTACAAATTAATCTGATGCTCGCTAGTGACTTGCTACAGGATGGAGTTTCCTGGAGTTCTAGTGAGAAGTCGTGACCAGTGAGGTCCATCCAGATGTCACGTGTGAGGATGGATGTCCTACCGACGACATTGGTTGGGGCCGCGCTAAATCACGAATTGGTAGAAGTTAGAATTCATGGGCCATTAAATTGGGTACCAGTGGTTGAATGGTATACGAGCCAGCTTGCCTTGTAACCGGAAGGTCCTGGGTTCGAATCCCAGTGGGTGCGTACTGCCAATGATTCCCAAACTAGGATGAAACAGCTGTCCAGTACTCCCTGGTTTTCAATGGTTCTTTAACTGATATCAATCCGTGATCAACTCGTAAAAACAAAACTAGCCCTTACAAAACAAACTATAGAAAATTAATTCAATTTTGTCGAGTAAAGGAAACAGCAAAATACTGAACTGAACACAAGTATAAATTAGAAAATCAATATGCAATTTGTACACATGATGAAAATTCTTATCACGAGGATGTGATAATATCACCTTAGGGTGAGTGAGAATATGTGAATTAGGATCACACTTTGACCTACTCCCTTATTTCTATTTGGATAAGTTTGACTCCGTTTTCTGTGGTGTTTCTGATGCAATTCTTTAGTAAATTTTAAATATTTCTTAAGTGCATTTTTATCGTCTGACTGAAGCGTGTAAGGTAATGGTTGACAACTTGTTAAACTCTACTAAACTTCCTAATAGTCGAACGAAAGCTCTGAGATGTTTATTTATTCTAAGCACAATTTCTCGAAACGTTCGTCATGTGTTTATTATATAGAAGTCTAAAGAAGTTATTCTACTAACACAATCCTAGTACAATTATCTCTTACATAAACGAGATTACTTAGGCGCATTCAATTTATTGTTGAGTAGCCTTGTGACCTCACATGAAGTGGGAGCTGTTGTGTAGGACGTTACTCAACAATCAGGCACACTGATTGTTTGAAAGCTGCCTTCACCACCTAGATTTCCGTAACCTAGTGGTTAGAAGTCGAGTGTATAAAAGGATGAGCCAGTTGCCCACATTTTCTCCACAACATTCATAGTCCATAATTTTGATGCACTAAATTGATCAAGATTTTTATTTCCTTCTTATTACAATCTACGTATGTCCAGTTCTTGAAAGAAATGAATCTTTTCACGAGCGAAATATAGAGCTTTAAAGTTGCTTAATTGAAGGCAGTTGCAAAAAGATCTTTGTTATCATTTTGTCAATATAGGTAAAGCAATTTACGGTTGTCTGATTCTCAAATTAGTGTAGAGATCGACAGTACTCAGCACACGTAACAGGATCCAAAATTTTAACACTTATGTTAAGTCATTACTTCTATATGGTTCAGAGGCTTGATGTGTCATCAAAAGCAATTTTTCATTAACAACTGCTTCCGTTTGTTTAAATACCTTACGATAACAATTATACTCATTTTTTATAACTTACATTTATGAAAAATAAGAATATATACTACAGAAAAGCATTAAATTTCAATGATATGACTACTAAGATCCATGCATATTTTATAAAATATAAGCTCAAAATCGCATTGACTTTCGGTTGTTTTTTTCGCACACTTTTCATAAGTAATGGAACCTATTTTTTATATACTTTGGTACCCTTCTCTCAATGTCTTGAATAGGTAAATTCTGTTCTTTTCCATTAGGGGTTAATTATGACCTATGGAATGTGCTACTGACAAAATGTGTCAGTAGTATGTAGATGCAGATATAAATATGTACACCACTTGCAAGTATTTCAAATAACGGAGAAATGGATTCATTGGCGAAGAGAAGAAATAGACGATGCTTGTAAAACGACATGAAGAACATGAAAGGAAGATAAAGAAGCACAATATCGAAAATGTGTGCAAATTGCGATACTGTGATTAACTCTATACAGAACATATGGAACGTAACTCATGTACTCAAGTGCAGACTACGAAATGTTATGAAATTAAACGATAGGGGTCAATTACTCGTAACAAAAAAATCTAGTAAAACAGGTTTTAAACCTTAATTTTAGTATCAGGGTTACTAAACTCTACTTGTTATTCTCGATTATTGCATAATCCTTTTACCTTACAAGTCTTCAGTTCTACACCACTTCTGTAGATGCACAGTTGTTATGTTGGATTTTATCTTACATGAAAAAATAGGCAGTAAAGCAACCAGGGCTTGTTGTAGGAAAATTATTTTAACTCATTTATCAAGGTATGATTTCACTCAATGTGAACTTTCCCGTTGATTGATTGGACTGCAGTGCTCGATCTTTGTTGACATGTCGTTGCACAAGAGGTGGTCTAGTGGATAACGCTTTGGCATTCGGAACTATGGGCACTGGGTTCGAGCCTCAGTGGGAACACTATCACTCACTGGAGAGTGCAAGTACATCCAGTTGACAAGTCTTACATAAGACGAGGTGCGCATTCTGGACTCTACTGCCAGTTATCACCCACCAAATCACTATTTTATCAGAGTGTTCCCATTTAAGATAGGCAGACAAAAGTGGTTGTGAATCTCATGAACACTATCAAAAAAGCTGAAGGAGTGAAGAAAGAACTAAGAACTTCAGTAAACTGGGACCAGAAGATTTAGGTTGTCATTAACGTAGGAAACCGATTGAAAGATTTTTGTCTATAGCTAAACATACTGACTGACTTCCCTGATTTCGACCTCGTTCCGCTAATTCAATTTAACTTCGAAAAAAATGACAGAAGAAAGAATAAGTATAAAAACATACTAATCGTGGAGATATCTAGAGTAGTTGATTTCAGATATCCACTAAAAAATGTAAAAGACTGATTAGTGAACTGAGAGTATTCTTTATTCACTTATCGGTCTTTTAAAATGTCTAGAGTAAATATAGAATGTGAGAAGCCCAAAGGAAACAGCAATGAAAGGATATGTATACATCACAATACAGCTTCTAGCTACAATGGATGTCTGACTATCAAACACTATTACCCAAAGAACTCTAGTCACAAACTCTACAATTTCGGATTCCGACAAAATAGAAATTTTCAGACTTATTATGGATGTCAGTCTCTCCCTTTCTATGCCAAATAATAGCGTGTTTATAGAAAGGAAATTTTTTGCTTTTTCAGTCCATGGGAATATACAGCTTTCTTCGGAGATTCAATTTCTCCTAACTTTCAGATAGCAGCTACGAAATTCTGAATACAAGCTAGTATATACATTGATACAATTATACCATATTATTCTGAGTTCATTATTCTTATGAACTATCACTCAGCTCCAGTACATTTCAATGATGTTAAAATGGTAGAAGTTTGTATGTTTTGTAGAGGACTTTGTATATATTTATAGCGTAAAAATTTCGATCCAATGTCAAAGCAGCTTTTCATTTTAATGACTACGCAAGTTCACTGAATTGTAAAACTACAAGCAAGAACTCATTTTCTAGTGGACAACTACACAACAAAAAAAACACAGAAATCACAAGAAAGGAAGTGTAGTTTGCCTAAATGAGGATCTTAGAATGTTGAGAACCAATGACTAGAGATTTTTGTTAGTACGGCTTTAAATCATTCACCATGGTGAGGGTATTTGTTGCTTATCATTTTTAAAGCCGTAAACGCCTTGACTAATTTCCGCGTAATTATCCCATTTTCTAAATCGATACTTGTATTATTATATAACTTATGTTCTATGCATTTTGGTATGCTGTTTGAAGCACAGCATCTGAAAAACTTTAGTGCTTAGTTTTATGCTTCCTTTTAGTCAGTCACAGAATTCATACACCAGTGATGAAAACTTGTGGCATCCCACTCTATAGTATATGAATGGGAATCAAGTGCATGAATTCCGATACATTCAGAGGTATTTATCCGAATTATAACATTACATTTTTAGTCCCTTAGTCTCTTTTCTTAGTCTGAGAGAACTCTATGACCTTACATTATTTGATTTCCATTTTTGTAACTCAGACAACTACGCAGTAATGCTATGTTCTGCATTGTCAATATCTGTGAGTACCTATGTTCTCTGTTATATTTGATAAAAGGGTTACATAACTTTTACAAGCGTAAATATAATATGGTTGGATTAAGATAGAGCTAGTACACTTGATAAACACTAATCGATACGAAAAAAGCAACTTGAGGAATGAAATCTATAAGAGAAAGTGCCACAAATGAAAAGGATAGGTGAAGTTAAGCCACTGGTAACTCAAAAATGACATGTGTTAACCAAACATTGGATAAACAGAAATGTTTTAAAGATAAAATTGACAGGCAAATGAAATTTAGAATTGTTTGTGTTCTAGATAGCAAATAGCAGTTTATCACAAAAGAAGACTTAAACTCCATCTGACTTTCTTCATCATAGTTTCCTGCTTTATAGATCCATGCTGTGTAAATAGGGATTCTATGGTCTGATTACATTTTTTAATATATTTGTGGTACCTACCACCAAAAAGGATTGCTTGACAATTATACCTCAATTAGCCCTATAGTAGTGTTAAACAATGATAATGGGTGGCAGACTTCAGATGCTTTCGAATCAAAATCGCACAAAAGAACCCCTTAAGACCAGCATGTTGACAGGCAACGATATGGAAATATGCTACACTATTCACGTATTGAAACCGTACTAATTTAAGGGAATTCGAGGCTGTGAGGCGCTGATAAAGTCGTGTAACCAAAGCACGACACCCTTTTAAAGTCTGAAGATTCCGAAAGGGGAGTTGTCACTTCTATTGAGTTGAGCGTCAACACGATTTCGGATGAGACTCAAAACGCTATTTACATGATAACTGCTCTCATCATATAAACCTGGCCAATAAAAAGTGAAATTTTTAAATTTCTAGACAATAGCACAGCTTTTGCATAGTAGAATCTTTGATTGATACAGAAGTCAAGTATTAAGTGCTACATACGAAAAATAGTGAATTCGTGGCTGCAGGTTAACGCTTGTCCATAGAGCCTATATTCCGATGCTTCACGTTAGGTGGAGTAGGAAAAATAATCATGAGGAAGCATATCTAAATATGACATCAAATCAAGAACTTTTTGAATTTTGCTATATTATATATATGTATATATATATAACCTCGCCTAGATTACTAGCTCACTAGTTTTCTAGCCGGTCCCAAGCCCGGATAAAGAGGGAGAGTTGGGGCGTGGTGCTAGTAACCATATCCCCAAAACTTAACCAAATTGCTACAGAAACTTCAACGCACAAATATATTAAAAATTCTAAAAACATAAACAATAGCCTTATTTTTCGCTGGAATCGGAGAAGGGAAATGACGCAGGCTGGTAAAAGCCTTCGGGAAGCCAGTCAGCCGATGTGCCTTCTTTCGATGAAAGCAAAAATAAGGATGGGGACGTGGAATGTTCGTACAATGTACGAAGCTGGAAAGGCTGCCCAGGTAGCCGTAGAAATGAGAATATATAAAATAGAAGTGTTGGGAATCTGTGAGAGCAGATGGAACGGATGTGGAAGGAGCCAACTACCAATTGGAGCGACAATAATCTACTCCGGTCACCCAGAGGACAATCACGAGCACACCGAGGGAGTAGCCATCATGATGTCACCAACAGCGGCCAAAGCTCTCATGCAGTGGGAACCAATCTCCTCCAGGATAATGACAGCCAGGTTCAACTCAAAAGGAAGGAAGGTTACAATCATTCAATGCTATGAGCCTACAAACGTCTCAGAACAGGAGAAGAAGGAGGCCTTCTACAGTCAACTACAAACAGTAATGGACAACGTCCCAAATGGCGATATCAAAATCCTGATAGGCAATATGAATGCGAAGCTAGGAGGAGACAATACAGGAAGAGAACTCACCATGGGTCGTGAGGCCCTCGGTGAAATGAACGAAAATGGCGAACTCTTCTCGGACTTCTGCGCCTTCAATGATTTGGTGATCGGTGGCAGTGTGTTCAAACACAGGGATATACACAAGGCGACAGAGATTTCACCAGATGGACACACCAAAAACCAGATAGACTTCATTTCAATCTCAAGGAAGTGGAGACGGAGTCTACTGGACACAAGGTCGAGGAGAGGAGCAGATGTGGGCTCAGACCACTATCTAGTACAAGGGACTTTCAAGCTGAAGCTAAAAGCCTCGAGGATAGCTGGGGATAGACCACAATGCAAGTTCAACACGGAAAAACTGAAGGAGACAATCACAAAGGACATTTTCACTGCAACTGTCAGAGCAAAGTAGCAAACACTACGTGGCACCACTGAGGAATCATCCATGGAAGACCATTGGAACTCTCTGAAGGTAATTTTCAACGAAACGTGTTCAACGGTTTTAGGAAGAAAGAAGAAACAAGACAAGGAATGGCTCTCAACGGACACTTGGAAGCTAATAGAGGAGAGGAGAATGGTGAAAGAGAAAATGATTCAATGCAAAGATGGACAAGAGAAAGAGACGCTGAGCTCAACTTACACAGCACTGGACAAAGAAGTGAAGAAGAGTGCCAGGAAGGACAAAAGACAATTCTACGACAACCTGGCTACTGAAGCTGAGGCAGCAGGCAAAAGGGACCTGAGGACACTGTATCAGATAACCAAGTCTCTATCCGGGAAGAGATCAACACAAGTGAAACTTATAAAAGACAGCCAAGGGAACCCAATTACCAAGGAAGAAAGACAGACTAAACGATGGGAGGACCACTTCAAAGGACTCTTGAACCGACCACCATCTACAACCCATCCAGAAATACCAACATCAGCACGTACACAACTGCAAGTTGACACTAATCCTCCAACGAAAGCTGAAGGCTTGAATGCAATCAAGCTTCTGAAAGCTGGAAAAGCAGCTGGACCAGATGGAATACCCCGGAAGCACTGAAAGCGGGCCCAGAAACGACAGCAGATATGCTGACTCCATTATTGCAAAAAGTCTGGAAGGAGGGAAAGGTGCCTACTGACTGGACGAAAGGTTACCTCATGAAACTACCAAAGAAGGGTGACGTAGGACTCTGCAAGAACTGGCGAGGAATCATGCTCCTGTCGACGCCAAGTAAAATCCTGAGTCGCATCATCCTGGAGAGAATAAAGGACGCTCTGGATGCAGAACCCCGACCAGAACAAGCTGGATTCAGGAAAGGAAAATCATGTTCTGACCAAATTGCAACTCTACGCATCATCATCGAACAAAGCATGGAATGGCAATCAAACCTCTACCTCAACTTCATAGACTTTGAGAAGACCTTCCACAGCGTTGACCGCGAAGTAATTTGGAAACTACTCAAGTACTACGGCGTATCCCAAATATTCATCAACCTTATTCAGCAGCTATACGACAACGGCATACGTCAAGTGATCCACAACGGAAAACTCAGCGAGGCGTTTCGAGTAAACACAGGAGTCAGACAAGGGTGCTTATTATCACCAATGATATTCCTAATTGTGGTGGACTGGATTATGCGTCAGACAGTGGGAAACGAGAAGACAGGGATATCCTGGACCGACGTTAAGAATCTAGAAGACCTGGATTTCGCGGATGACTTATGTTTGATGTCACACAAAATCGAAGACTTACAAGCAAAAACCGACAAACTGGTCGAAGAAGCAGCAAAGACAGGACTCCAGGTGAACATAAACAAGACGGAGGTTATGAAAATAACCAACCAACAACAACAACAACAGCAACATCCAGCGCCAATCACCATCAATGGGAGGCATTTTAAAGAGGTTACTTCTTTCACTTATCTAGGGAGCATTGTCTCAACTACAGGAGGAACGGACGCACGAGGATGTCAAAACGAGAATCGGGAAGGCGAGAAACACATTCATCAACCTGAAACCAATCTGGAAATCTTCGTCACTCAACATCAACAACAACAAAATTCGGATTTTCAATACAAACGTCAAGTCACTTCTTCTTCTATACGGATCAGAAACTTGGCGGATCACAAAGAATATTTCCAACAGGTTGCAGACCTTTATCAACAACTGTCTTCGCTCCATACTGAAGATTAGATGGCCGGAAAGAATCACAAACAAGAAGCTATGGGAACAAACAAAACAAGGACCAATTACCCAACAAATATGCAGGAGGAAGTGGAGATGGATTGGACACTCACTGAGGAGGCCGCTGGGTGACATCGCGCGTCAGGCCCTCGAGTGGAACCCGAAAGGGAAGCGGCGAGTGGGACGTCCAAGGGTGACATGGAGATCGTGTGAAGAAACAGTATGGACTAACATGGATGCAAGTGAAAAGTACAGCAGAAGACAGAAGCAAGTGGAGACGTGTAGTTGAAGCCCTACGTTCCCCTAGGAGCGCAAGGGAACAATAATAAAAATAATAATAAATATATATATATATATTCATTGGTTAGTTTCCCATATTTACTCATTCTTTATTGTATGAATTCCAAAACCATGTCTTTACTGCAATTAACATATTCTCATCATTCTGAGATTTTTGATTGTCAGTACCACAGGTTGTGGTTAGACACCATGCGAACCAACAGTAGTCGTCCTTCCGTTATCTGACCTCATGGTGGTTCACTGTACAGAAAGAGAGTTACATGATCTTAAACAGTCAAATGAACTATGAAATGGCTACAATGAAATTATATTCATATAAGGTGTCTTCACACATAAACGCGAATTCAATAGAATACAATGCTAATTACAATTAATTGTGCAACCAAGGAAGGAAGAAGTTTACATAGTCCATAATGCTGTTATACCCATTCAGGGTCCCCCTATTCTATTCAGTAAGTTAAGAAACAATTATAAATGGAAATGCATAACCATTTCTCTTACCTGCTTAATACAATTTTCTTCCTCGAATAATCCAGAAAGCACACTGCAAACTGAATATATGATTTTGTAGAACATATCGCTTACATTTAGCAACATCGAAATCACTAGGTATAGATTGCTTAATTAAAGGGCATGGCTGAGAATTAGCCTTAAGAAAAGGTAAAAATGTGCTTAACTTACAACTCCTTCTAGGGCGTTCAACACTACATCAGTGGTAAGTGCACTGCGCCAATGATTGCTCTCTACTAAATAGAGTAACAAGATATAAACAGACCATTTCTGCAGCCTTCAGCAAGTTTAAGCGCTCCCTCCGCGTAATTGTTAAGCCCTACACTTCATAGACTATTTTCACAAACTTACCATTTTTCATGTTATCAACCAACTCAGCGTATTCACCAAGAAGTAAATCAACATCAAAACAATTACATTTGGGCGATCCAGAACAGACGTCTTCAGAACTATCTTGATTTCGAGATAAGCATAAGACTCTCCGAATATATTCAGCTCTTTTCCCTTTATTCTCTCCAAGCATGGTGAGGATTAGTGCGATAACCTTAACCTGACGACGATAGGCTCAGAGCAAGCTGACACACTAGTTAAAAAACAAATAAAAATTGCCAAAAATCAACTTAAATTAAGTTGGTTTTCACGAACCATATGAATTCATTTATAATGCAACATAACCAAGGTTATACAATGTCATTATATATTGTAATATACGGTATATATGTATGTAATTTTGACACAGCTCCCAAAAATTCTTACATTAATGTGTCCTAAAAATACACACGGGTTTTCATTTGGGTATTATAATATGCTACAAACCCTACAATAGATATTCCAACTGTACAAGACAGTTGATATAACACCTTTAGAACGGGTGAAATTATTATCCGATATTTCTCTAAACATACAATACACAATTACATAGGTACAATTATACCCATTCGGACAGAAATGTGAACAGAATGCTTATATAATGGTTAATATAGATAGATTTAAGACAAACGGTAAGGATTTTCGAGCATACTGCAGAAATTTTGGGGCAAAAAACCTCGGGCGCATAAACTTACGTGGGACAATGCCCCTAAGTCTGCCCCAAAAAATCTGCAATGCATTGCATTGCAACGCATGCGCCCGAAATCGTTGCCATTGGTGGTAAAATAATGGTCACAATGGTGAAATTTCGGTCAGACAATGGTCGAAATAATAAAATTCTCGTCATCTAACCGAAATTCGTTCATTATCTTACTATAGGTAGTGCCCATTATTCACTCATTATTTAACCACTTTTTTCGACTGGGTTGTTGTTAACAACAATTTTTATTTGAAATATGAAACCAGTTTGCATACATACATCGTGAAACGCATAGATGACTATCAGCGAAGATGAATGACACAAAAACACCAACATAATTACTCACCGTTAAACCAGGTAACAAGGTCAGATCCTCGAGGTCGAAATTAGAGGATTTTGGTTTGTGAGCCATTAACAAGGTCTTTCAAAATTCATGAAAACGAAAAAATGCATACATGCATACAGTTTGTAGCCGTTTAATTCGAAAAATTACCTTTTGATCCTACAAAGTTAGTCTCTATGTCAAGTTCGTCCTTCATCAATAGTTTCAGTTCTCACTCTGTTTCTGTGAGTACTCTTTCGGTTCCGCATAAGCAGTGATAGATCCTTCACTCCACTTCTGTCAAACATTAGTAAGCTGTGGTGTTTTCTCTGGATCAGTTATCGAGAGTGATAGGCTTTCCTTTAATCAGTCTGATACCTGCTTATTTCTTACGGCTGTCTACAGCTTTGCATCATCTGCATAGATAACTGCTGGGAAGATCAGTTTATTCAGGAAATCATTTGTGTAAACTGAAAACGATGATGAACCGAGAATTCCTCCTTGCATATAGAGCGTGCGAAGTTCACTTCTGTGCAAAATTCCATGCCCTCCACAGTAGCTTCATCTCTGTAGAGAAGTGGATAACCAATTTCAGTCTTCTATAGACTCCAGAGTTAAACTTCGTGAAACAGTGTACGGTGTTTATTATAGAGACAAGCGGCCTCAAATCAACTGAGAATCACTCAAGAAACAAATGTTGGAATATATTATACAGGGATTCGAAATGTTCATATCAAATATGTGAAGTATTTTTGTATTGACTATGTTGACTTTTGGGCAAATGAATGAGAAGGAAAAGGTAAAGATATAATAAATAAATAATAGTATATTCTCATTTTGTACATCAGGGACGCCAGTTTACAGGCATCATCAATATGATAAATTACATATACGATTAGTAAACATATTTAATAATAGTAATTTCATAAAATATATTTTTTCCTACCTGTGTAGGACACACCAATTGTACAGGCATGGATAAGTATCATTTAAATTACATAAATTTGGTTCATGGTAAAATTATAAGGTTGCAGTCATTTTGTCTATGGGAACAATAATATATATAGTGTTCCTACATTTGATATTCCAGATTCAAATGCTTTGGCTTCCCACCACAGCAATAACTTGATTGTAGAATTTATGACTGAAAATCGTATCAACTTCCAGAGAGGTTAAAGAAATACTTTCTTCATATGGATGTGCTATACAAAAATGCTGAGAGTTGAACGAATAGTCACCTCTGGTCTTCCAGAACCAGTGAACTTGCAGGAAGACTGAACTAAACTTAATTTTAGACATTAAGTGGTGACATAAATGACGCACAAGCCTTGTATTAGCATCTGGCGGTTTGTTATATGGTTTTACCCTGGCTGCTTCTCCAGAAGTCATTTTGAGTTTCGGAAGACAGCGTTGTCATACTCGTGCATAAATTCCACTGCACACATAGTGTCACAAACAGCATATCCATTTATCTAAATCTCTATACTGCTAAACACAAAAGATACATTTTCGGTATAATATTGAGTATTAATTTGGCAAGGGAAGGAGTCGCTACCTAACTCGCGATATCTCCTCCTGATTGGTGGACTCCGTAGCGCCTGAAATCACCTTTGTGAGGTATTTTTATGGTAGGATAAAGACAGCTAGCAAAATTAGCTCTCATTTATGAATGGAGAGCCATTTTTGGCACGTTACTTTTGTATGAACGTTTTATTCCAATCCACAGTCTTTGTTGTGCAAAAGTGATTTCATCCCGTAGAGACAGATTAGTGAACTTCTGGAATTTACTTCCGTCGCTGGTATTTACGGACAAAATCGATGCTACTCCAAACGTGTTTCCAATCAATACAGAGATCAGTATTTCATTGTTACTAAATTAGGCAGACTGTTCAAGACTTTCCTGAACTCTTGAAGATCCTCCAAATTCAAAAACAACCTCTCTACAAATTCAAGCTTAAACAACTTTGCAAGTGTATTTGTCATGTAGAAATGTTCTTAAGCTCTAGGTAAGGAAGGCAACCCCTATCTCGATAACCATACTGCGCGATCTAATTGTTCGGGTTGAATAGTACTGTCAAATAAATCACTACTGGTGACGACAAACCCTGAGAAGTAGTGACTCCAAATTAAGATTGCTTTTGTTGTTTATAACTTTGGTGAGAGGACACTGGTTCGTATTCTTAAATGTACTTTTCAAAATCACTGAAACAACTTCATATTGGGGGTTTGCTGGTGATGCCGAAAATAGTCGCTATATTTGAAGTACAGATTACAACGTCACTTATAGCCCAGTATGAGGAGAAATATGCTGTTAACAAACAAACAGAATTTGATTTTGTTTATTTTTAATTTGATTGTCTGAATATGGATTTATTGCAGTATCTTGCGGCATCAGATAGAAGGCATTTAGCGAGTTACGTATATAAGTGATATATTTTCCAGGGAATTTTGAATTAGTCTTCAACAAAATTTTCGAGGGACTTTAGTTCTATATGTGGGAACCACTCCTGGAATAGGATGGCTGCAGCAAAACCAAGTTATTTGCGGACTAGGGTTGTGAACAACGTGCAATTTTCGAACTCATTCCAGAGCCACAGTCTACTATGCACTTAAATGCGATGTTTATTCGACACTGTAATACTCAGTGACACAATATCGCTTAGCCAGACAACGAAGCAGCGGCCATAAGAGTCATGAATTTCGCATTCGGTGGAATCATTCGTATTATGCATTTAAATTAAACGGAAACAATGCAAATTTACATGGTACAGCAATAGAAGCATCCAGTCATAACTGTCAATTTCATCGACTATCGAAATACTTTTTACATATTATACGCTGAGGTAATCCAGTTACTCCCGGCGCTACAGATCTTGGTCTACAGGCTACTTCTATGTTAGGAAGATCTAGATCTATGTCTAGAAGATTTGGATTTCATAGATGACTTGTCTCACGACCTATTAAGTCTAAAATCTACAGGCGAAGGACAACAAACCGTCAGAAGAGACAACTAAAACATTACTTCGGCTGAACACAGAAAAGTTACGGGTGGCGAAAATGGACAACCAGAAACTGTGAGTAATGATGATCTTCAGTGAGAGTCCAGGAACCAGTAGGTCTCACTGCTTGGACAACTTCGTGCTGATTTTCCATTGACTCTTATTAAAAATAACACCTATGAGTGCTGAGTGGCTATCTGTACTGCTACACTTGAGCCCTAGCCACATAACCTGCTACCTGCTGAAGCGTGAATATAACATACACATCTCTTCAAGGGTGTATTTACTAACCATGGTACCAAAAGTGAGCAGAAATACTCAGTCTCGTTCCTTGAAAACCCAGTCATCTACATTTTGATCCAACCAGGACAAATAAACAAACCAACCGTTGAAAACGAAGTGGCTGGGACTCATCTGAATTGACGAACTTCTATGATCCACTACGGGCATCCTCCAGGAAATTTGATGACTGCTAGATCTGAACTTCTGTTCCCTGCAGTTTTCGCAGCCGACGTGTGTAGGACTTTGTGACGAAGGAGTGATGGTGCTGGATTATGAGTTAATGCGGAATAACAGATGCTCATGGTTCCGGCTTATATGACCTTCTTACTCAGTTTTACGTTAGAAAACGCAAATAGTTCACTGCCAAAGCCATCTAGAAACGCAGGTACTCTGGCTCACCAGATCAGGATTACAAATGTGGTGGAACCTAAGATACTCGTGGCTTCATTTATTGAGTATTCTACTAGTAAAAATAGTACAATCTCTGTAGTGAGAGTGACTGGTAATACTAATGCCACACAAAGGCCGACACCATTCTCCGGTAAACATAACCTGTGCAGTAAGGCCACTGGATAGTAGCACTCTGAAGACGGTTAGGGTTGGTGACCTCATAAAGTAAGGCGAGCAACCAAGAACCGAACTTATGTTCGAGTTTAGTCGACCAAACTGCCCTGTCCTGTTTAATTTACCAGCATTCAACAACAATTTGCTCAAACAAACGGCATCACTTGACCTGGAACAGTGGTCTAATTTGTGCAGCGAATTAGGGCCTGACAGCAGGTCAGCAAAGTAACGTAAACTACACGCAGAGGGCACCTCGAGGTAAGCCACGTGTAGTAAGGGTGACACTGAGCTCCGTCGAAGATGCTGATTACGTATTATCCGTGTCACAATTAGTAAAGAAAGAAAGAAGGCCTAATCAAAGAAACAGGTTAGTTACTTTGCTGATATGACTTCAAACTCCTTTCCAGTGAGCTTCAGTTAATAATAATCTATATGACTGTTGCCCGACTCTCTGTCCTGTTAGACCTGAGCTCTAGCCACACCATTCGCTGACTCTTTAGCTTAGCCCACCTAACCTGATGGTCAGGCTGTTCTTAACACCGCCCTAACTAGTGAAGAGAGAATGCAACTGACACTGTTGCTCAAAATCGCATTTACCGGCGATGATAAGAATAGACTACAGCGACGCACAATCACACCACAACGTCGCCGCCAAGCTCTTTCTCCCTGAAAAGTTTCCTGACCACCATATACTTCAGTCCGCGTGGATAAACCCAATGTTTCTTGATGGTAGTGTTAATCGCGACAGATAGATAGACTGTATGATAAGCAACCAATCAATATTATGTGACCTTTTTTGTCGCGATTATTGGCCAATTAATGTAACTCTCACCACGTGATGGTGACCTTGAATGTTCTTTTTGTCTGTCACTCTACTTGTATATACATGTAATTAATTGACTGTTCATTTTGTCCGTACCTTCAATACTGTTCGGTACGTTTTTGTCCTGTTTTTGTAATGACAGTCGATTTGTACATTTTTCTTGGTGTAATTTTATGATTTATTTTATGTTTTAGAAACAGATAAAGTTAAGTCAAGTCATCCTGTTTTTAACTATAGCAAAGCCGAGACTCTGTATCGTCAGTATTGAGGAAGGACTAAATCTGTAGGACAAAAATAATCCTACAAAGTTTCGAACAGTATTACAGACGAAAGTTTCGAACAGTATTCCAGACGAAAGTTTCGAAGAGTATGGCAGACAAAAGTTATGAAACTATGCCGTCGTTAACTCCACAGTTAGGAAAGAGTAATGAAGCTGATTTCCCTGGAAGCAATGAGGATAAATCACGCTATATGATAGAATTGGAGCTAGCGAAATTGCGCATAGTCCAAAAAGAGAAAGAAATGGAATTAGAAAGATTACGACAAGGTAGTCGCGAATGTTCTTGTCACAATAAATCGCCTTACAAACCTTCTACTTCCCATAAAGTCGCTGTGTCTCTTAATGATGAGTCCGCCAGAACCATATCTAAGTTTCTGGACATGCTTAAAGCATATCAATATTTTAAGTGGAATGCCGATGAACTTGAGTGTTGGATCAATGAAAAACTGCAAACATATACAAATGAGGATTTTAAAGAACTCAGTAATCTTCAGCTGAAAAAACAGAAACATCAAGAGTTTGAGTTCGAAGTAACAGTTCATGCTGAAACACTCTCAGCTCTAGATTCTACGGGAGCAGAAATGATTGGTCAGGGACACTACGCAACAGATATTATCAAAAACCGTCTTGATGAATTGCATGCCCTGTGGGAAAGGTTTATGGCTATTTTCAGAGAAAAATCACGTCTTATTAACCTAAAGCTTAAATTTGTCCAGTTTTTACGCCAAGTCGACGAGATACTTTTCTGGATACGTGAAAAAGAGACTTACGTAACATCAGAGGATTTAGGTCAAGACTTGGAAGATGTTGAGACACTTCAAAAAGGGTTTAATGAGTTTACAAAAGATCTCGAGAATCAAGAAAGTCGTGTCGAAGACATCTATCGGAAGGCAGATGAACTTCTAAAAGAGAAATTTCCTGAGGATGCCCTAGTCATAGAAAAGTTCAGACAGGTCCGCGAAGCTCTAGAACGTCTGAATGATCTGGTTAGAAAACGACAAGAAAAGCTCCTGATAGCCTATGAGATACAGTGCTTCTTTAGAGACACAGATAAAGCTATATCGTGGGTGAATGAAAAGTCTATTCCCTTATCCATTGAGGACTGTGGTCGTAATCTTGCCTCAGTCCAAGCCTTACAAAGGAAGCACGAAGCATTAGAAAGGGATTTGACTGCCCCAGATGAAAAGATTGTTCGACTTGGAGATGATGCTAAGGCGCTTGCACAGAGGCATCCTGATTCGCAAGACACTATACAAGGCAAGTATGACGAATTAATTACTGCATGGGATAAGCTGAAAAGTCAGGCTGTAGATAGGAGAGGTAAACTGGAAGAGTCATTCAAAATGCATCGCTTTTCGGCTGACTGGAGAGACTTGAGTATCTGGATGAATGACATGAAGACGTTAATGTTGGCGGATGATTTGGCAAAGGATGTAGTTGGTGCTGAAGCCCAAGTAGAGCGACATAAGAAATACACCGCTGAGATAAATTCTCGAGCTGACAGTTTCCATACATGCATGCAAGAAGGTCAGGCATTACTAAGTGTTGGCCATCCCTGTAATGGAGACATAGCTGCTAAACTTTCCACCCTTGAAAGAGAGAGAGCCTCCCTGATGCAGTTGTGTGAGGAAAGACGTGAACAGCTAGAACAGTGTATGGGCCTTCAGTATTTTTACCGCGACGCTGAACAGTCGGAATCTTGGATTGGTAAGCAAGAGGCCCTCATAGAAATAAAAGATGTGGGAGACTCACTCGATTCTGTGGAAGCACTCATAAGGAAACATGAAGACTTCGAAAAGTCACTTTTAGAACAAGAAGAAAAGGTGAGACAACTTGATGAATTCGCTGCAAAATTAATCGAGTCAAATCACTATGCGGCTGCACAGGTTCAAGAGATTCAAGAAGGTCTCCAAAATAGACGAAATGCGTTAAAGGAGAAAGCTCAGAACCGCCGTCAGCGTCTTCAAGATTCCCACCGTTACCAAGTGTTCGATAGAGGTAGAGATGAAATGCAGTCATGGATATCAGGAAAACTTAGAAATGCACTTGATGA
Organism: Trichobilharzia szidati; assembly: GCA_944472155.2. NCBI lineage: Eukaryota > Metazoa > Platyhelminthes > Trematoda > Strigeidida > Schistosomatidae > Trichobilharzia > Trichobilharzia szidati. The sequence goes on from OX235273.1 coordinate 90,113,203, forward strand.
AAGTTACAAAGACTCCACGAATTTGCAAACAAAGGTGCAGAAGCATCAGAGTTTTGAGGCAGAAATACAAGCGAACCAATCCCGCGTCGAAGATATTAAAAAGACAGGTCAGGATTTGTTAAATGCAAACCACTACAACTCACCAGAAATAAAAGTAAAGATTGAACAGTTGGATGAAACTTGATCTCATCTCGTAAATGCCATGGGAGACAAGAAGAAAAATTTAGATCAAGCAAGTAGGGAACAACAGTTCGCTCGCAACATAGAAAATGTCGAGTTATGGTTGAATGATGTTGAAGCTCAGACCGCCTCAGAGGATGTCGGTCGTGATCTAAATGGTGTGATGAACGCACAAAAGTGGCACAACTTGCTTGAATCTGATGTAGCTGCTCATCGTGAACGTATAGATGCACTCAAAGTCCAGGCTGACACGCTTGCTGCAGAAAGTCATTTCGACGCTCCTATTATCCAAGAAGAACAAAGACAGTTAGCCCAACGTTACCATGACCTGCAAATCCCTCTAAGTCAACGTCGTGAGAAGTCAAGAGATGCCCTTCCCTCGGACACATCTTTGCAGCTTGAATATGGTGACTGTAGTGAGCTGATGAAGTTACTAGTCGATTGTTGTAAAGATTTTAAAGCACATTCGCTTAACCAAATTGAATCAGAAATGTGGCATCAGTATGCTGAAAGCTTCACTACTGGCTCAGTAGCCACTCACAAAGATGCCTTCAGGTTATGGGTTAAAGATAAGAACCCTGTTGTTGAAAACTATATTGGTTTTATAGAGTCATACCGTGATCCCTTTGGCGTTCGTGCAAAGTTTGAATCATTTGTCGCTGTTGTAAATAGATCAGTATCTAAAAAATTCCAACGACTTGTGAATAATGCTGAAAGTTTGTTAACAAGTTTACCATGGCCTTCTGCGTTTGAAAAAGTTAATTTCTTACAGCCAGACCTTACTAGTTTGAATGCAGAGACGTGTGCAACTGCTGGTATTCCTGTTGGAACTAATATTCCTAACTATGATGATGTACGACAAGTTGATGGATTTAAAAATGTTTCTTTGAATAATGTACTTGGTGTTCGTCTCGAGGATCCTAAACCAGAATTTCTACGTAATGAAGACAAACAAATGTACGTGGAACATGCTGAAAGTTCCTTTGAATTACAAGTTGGACTTCATGAACTGATGGGATATGGTTCAGGTAAACTGTTTTGGCGTGATTGTTATGGAAAACGAAATTTACACACGAAAACTACTGAATATGTCATAAATGGAGGTCCTGTAAAAGGTTGGTGTGAAGCAGGAGGAACGCATGACAGCAAGTTTTCAAACCTTTCATCTGCAATAGACAAGTGTCAAGCTGAGTGCGTTGGAATTTATTTATCTGATTTACCTCTTGTTCTAGAGCAGTTCGGACTGAATACCGACTGTGCTCAAGGCGATGTCTCAGATGTAGTCTATATTAATTGGTTGTCAATGTCTCCTTCAGCTGTAACTTCCATCGAGATTTATTCTGCAGGAGAAAATGCTGATGACATTGGATCATGGTGTCAAGCACACTGTTCTGCTCGTTATGCGATTCTGCAAGTTTTGATTGAAGCTGACGATTCTATGGGACGTACACATAAAGTAGTCGGTGAGGACGATGCATCTGATTTGTGTATTTCCTTAGTTCCAAATAGACCTTTAACTGTGGCTCGTTCAGCAATTGGTGAATTCTTAAGAAAATTACAATATCACAAAGGTAAAACGAATGCTATGTATGGATATGCTTTCTTCCAACACTATAGTCAACTACTTCCAAAATATTTGTCTGATTTGCTCTGGCATAAATGGCTACGTGGATATCTTCTGATGCTGCAAACAAGATCTAAGTGGTTGGATATAAAGCACAAAATACAACCTGATGATCTCGTCTTAGTTAACAGTGCTGAAACACAGAGAGGTCTCTGGCGAAAGGCTATAGTTAAGCAGATGTACTATGACCAAGATGGCCACGTCAGGACACTGTGTTTGAGAACTTCAACTCAAGAAATGGAACAAGATATAAGAAGCGTACGAAAGGTCAACGTGGTGATCGTTCGCGGGGAGTGTTAATCGCGACAGATAGATAGACTGTATGATAAGCAACCAATCAATATTATGTGACCTTTTTTGTCGCGATTATTGGCCAATTAATGTAACTCTCACCACGTGATGGTGACCTTGAGTGTTCTTTTTGTCTGTCACTCTACTTGTATATACATGTAATTAATTGACTGTTCATTTTGTCCGTACCTTCAATACTGTTCGGTACGTTTTTGTCCTGTTTTTGTAATGACAGTCGATTTGTACATTTTTCTTGGTGTAATTTTATGATTTATTTTATGTTTTAGAAACAGATAAAGTTAAGTCAAGTCATCCTGTTTTTAACTATAGCAAAGCCGAGACTCTGTATCGTCAGTATTGAGGAAGGACTAAATCTGTAGGACAAAAATAATCCTACAGGTAGAACGGCTGATGTTCAACTTACTTGGCGACTTTCCTTGATTCCCCACACTAACATATGTTTAGGAACCGGCAGGCAGAAAGCTAGGCACTCATCGGAGCAATTCCCTCTACCTTCATTCTCATACACAGTGTCCTGAAGCTGGAAACTAGCAGTGCTTTTGAAAAACACTTGCGCGGTATACGAAAATGGGGATGGGTATCATCTCAGATCTCCCCTGCTGCTTCCCGAGTATTCTCGGCTTTTAGACTTCCTGGTCCCATTTACCAGGAGCTGGCCATCTCACCATGGCTACTGGCTGTCATACTCAGCTTCCAGGACCATTGGCTACACTGTTATGAAACCAAGATTAAAGGCGATTGTTATATCCGATGCTGCAAGAGCCGACCTTGGTCCCTTAGTAGGTGGCGAACTGGGATCACAATACATCGGCACACCTCAATGACACTACAGTGGCGTGACACCAAGAAATACAAACAATGTCATCCGACTGTTCTAAATGTACCTGAGGAAAAATTATATCGGATTTAGCCAGTTTGTTCCAACACTAACTCCTCAATTAGCAGCCTTCACCTCATCAACCACCCTATAAAATGGCGGGGTGGTGAGAGCAAATGTCAGTCGCCTAAGTGGTTATGCGAGAAGGTTGAAAGGCTAAACAGCTGAAATAAGAAATCTGCACTGACACCTGGACCTCAAAGTAATGTTACTGACAGAAACCTGATTGATCCCTAATATTGCTGCTAATGAGATCAGTATAAGCCGAAAAGACACTGGGTGAGCAAGCAGAGAGTCATCGAAACTGGACTGCCTCCTAAATGGTGGCCAGTAATCAGTGAAAATTTTTAAATTCACAAACCCCTCCGTGGCAGTGACCATGCGGTCACGGTGCTTTATACGGTTGTTAGTGAGCGATAACAGTGGAGCACTCTACGACCCTGTTTGTAGCTCAGCAAAGGTGACAACACTAAAATGTGAAAAAAGTACTGGGGAATGGCAAAAATGGATCATTCACACAGGGACCTCAAATGCTATCCCTCTAGTCAGGCTACACCCTAGGAAGCATTTCTCATGATGAAAGAGAGGCATTCAGTCTACTGTGCAAGCGAAACGAATGACCAGTTTATATGGCAACTTTACGGTAGTCAGGTCGATCACGTGACACACTTAGAACTAAGGAACCAACGCAACGCAAGGGGCCGAAGTGACAGAGATTTATTTCAGTGGAATCTTGCTAGAAAACTCCTGGTGAATCCAAGATAGTGTATACCAGTTAATATCAAGAAGAAGACCTAACAACCCCGCACCTTAGATCTAAGTAGTCAATATCCCGCTATTTGGGAAATGGATAGAACATTCAATTTGGCTGTCGTCGGGTATCGAAATTGGAATTCAGGTATTAATAACACAAAGCGCAAGGGTCGCTTTGCCATATCGTCAGGCAAAGATCTAATTGGTGTACTGCACTCTAACTCTGCAATCGTTCTGGGGAAGTTAAATATCTCACTCCAGGAATTTCGTGAGACTGTGACGAACCTCACCCATGGTTCCTGAGACAGTGTTCAGAAGCTCTGCGCATGCTCTTGCGTAGTCTGTTACAAAATTGAATCAGTTCAGAGCAACTGCTAAAGGAGCGGGCTTAGCTTTCATTTCTTACACATCCAAAAGTGGGGATAGAAATGAGCGATACAATAGTACTTCCGGTGGTATGGAAAGAACCGGAATCTAGGTACAATGAACTTGAGGAAAACAGTTTCGGAACTTATTGTGCAAAATTTTCATGACAGCTTTTTATACGGTATGCGTTAAAATTTCAAGCAACCCGCCTACTGATATAGAAAATATGATGGGACATATTTTAAGGTCAAAAGTCTTAGATAAGCATAAGCATAGGCCAGATATTGACTAGAGGTAGTCATTTCTGCACAGAACAGTAGAGTGTACTATGCAATATGTAGTATTGAGGATTTGGTTGCCAATGAGATTTTACAAGAAATAACTGAACTATACCCACTCATTTGGGATTGTAAAGCAAAAAGACTGATGAAAGTGTCGTCATGTCACCTATATAAAAGAATTGAAATAGATAAAATTGATTTAACTGGCTGCGTCTGGTTTACCGTTCTACCAACAGCTGCGATCATATAGACGAGCCAGAGTGGACGTGTCAATGTACTTTTCCAAGATTCTTTTGAACCCATAGGGGCTTCTCACAAGATATAATTTCAGAAGCTGATTGGTTCCAATGTGTGCGAAATTCAACAGTGGAAAAATTCAGCCCTAATTGTTTGTGGATTGGAATCATTAGGGAGGTAGTTGTGGTTGCGTGGTTTACGTGATTTAAGATTAGCATGCATTATGGATGAGTTACTGTAACAATGTTTTCCAACAAATTTGATGAGAAGAAAAAGTTGCATTTCACTCTTCTCAATCATACGGACTTTAATTTCAGTCGAATACATCCATCGGCATATTCTCATTATTGGCTGGCCCCTGTTACACGTCTCTTGAGGATTCTTAGGACAATTCTGACTAATTTTCGGCGGTTTATTCTTAGTTAACTGTAGAGTGCTGGTAATACTGTAGATAAGCCAACTCTACTTAATGAAATTTGCCTGGTGTTCGATAAATCAGTACTCTACCTGTATTGTACGTACTGATAACAAGGCGCAAATTAAAAAGACTGATAAATAGAAATATACTCTTTCGAGCAGTATATGTAGATACATAAAAGAAGTCAAGATAATTCTGAAAAAACGGTATAATAACTTATCTTGTTTGAAAAGCTGTACAACTGGCTCAGAGAATACAACTGTCCCTTACATAAGCAGATAACACGACAAAAATGGCGTCAGCGCTAATCCGTAAGCGTGTACGTTAAAACAAAAGTTCAAACATTCAAGGTGCACAACGTAACTATGTAGGAGAGAACGGAATTCGAGTCTGGGGCATAAGCAAGCCTTACTTAGAGGTAATATGACTTCTTGGTGTAAAAGTTTTTAGGATATGAAGCGTTGCTGACATATACGCGAAGGATGATGTATGCAACGGACGTTCTTAACTCTCCTACTCCCACAGCATTTGATTCGCTAAGACAAAGCAAGAACACAAGCGCCATATTGATTGTCCAAAATTCGAGATATAGTTTAGGATCAGTATCTCAATATAGTGATGACCGCTTAACAAGCTAGGGTACTAATTATTGACGTCCAAAGATCACTGTACCGTATAAATTTGGGTAAAAGGCCAGATTATATGTTATAATTACTTTATGTTGATTGACAATTTCTATCTCTGTATTGTTTAAATACTTACTGTTGTTTGTTAATATATTTATTATAAGAGCACGCGCGCTCCTTGAATACGACGTGACTTTTCCTCTCTAACCGGAAAATACCTATTTTGTGAATTATCCGCTTGGGAAACCTGATCTTCCTAGCCGGTGAATTAAATTCAACCATTACTTACATATAGAATCTCTGTGTGCTTCAGGTGCTATTTTTGTAGCAGCATCTTCCTCACTCGTTCAGATAAACAAGACTTGTTGGTCTACCGCGTGATTGCTGTGAAGCCGATCATCCAGAAAGTACTAGGTAAAGTCGAAAACCTTTTCTTTTCCCTGTCTTGTACTTTTTCAGTCTTATTCTTTTTCTTGTGGGTAGATACTGTTGCACTCTTATTCTTATACAGCATAAGTTTTAGCGATAGTTAATATGGCTGTAGAAAGTAACCTTAGAAATGGCACCAAAACACCTTACTCTGTAGTCACAAGGGCTTCAGCCAGAGAAGGCAAAAACGCAGGGACACCAACCCCAAATCGCATACATATCCTAAAGACCCGTGTAGGACTCGTCTGTCCTGATACTATGCCTGCACTGCCACGGTCTAGTACTGAAACGGCGCAGGCAATACTAGTAGGACAGGATACTACACCTGCACCAACTGAAAGCCAATGTGTGAATTACAACAAACCTAAAAGGAAACGCTCAAGACGTCGTAAGACCTCGAAAGCGTCACCAAGTAAGGGAGACGAATGCCAGGCGTGCAATATCATTGTTTCTAAAGCTGACTCAGCTTTCAAATGCAATTTTTGCAAACGGTGGGTGCACTGCCGTTGCGACAAAGAGGTACCGAAATCATACTACGAGTTTATGAGAAATAACCCGTGCCCGTGGTTTTGGTACATCTGTCCACTCTGTCGCCCTGGTGTAGTCACACAGAGCGTGTCTGCGGTTAGCAGAAACTTCACGCCGCCCTTGTGTCCCAACATGGTCTTATGTAGCTCCCCACCTGCTAACATCACATTGCCAAAACTTGGCATAGACAGTAAGAAGGACACTCTAGTCCTACTGACCGAAAATGCCAATTTTCACAAGGTGAAGATTCACAAGGTTGGACCTAAAACATTAAGGAAAGATAGAGTTAGAGAAGCACCACTTGCATCCACAAGCAAGCTTGGCAACACAATAAAGGCTGGCCAGAACCCGATGAAGCCTAAAGTTGCTGATGCTGCAAAGGAATACGAGAAGCCAAAGGCCAAACCTAAGTCTGAGGTTAATCGGTCTAATTCGCTCATCCTCTTTAACGTACCTGTGAGCAAGGACAGCTTGTTTGAACAGCGGGCCCTGTTTGATCAGGAACAGTGGTCCAACCTGTGCAATAAACTAGGTCTGAATATTAATTCAGTGAAATTGTGCAGGCTGTACAGGGGTGTCCACACACCTCAAGGTAAGCCACCCCCATTACGGGTTACACTGGACTCTGCCGAAGAGGCCGAAAAGGTACTATTGATGGCTCAAGTACTAGCCATCGACAGAAGCTCTAACATAAGGGTGAGGCAAGACAGACCATGGGCTGTCAGACAAATGGCAAGGGAGTCACCGGAACTTTTGCCTTCCACCTCTATGGTAGTGCACGGTGTCCCGGAGCTGGAAACGGGCACTGTCTGTGAAAAACACATGCATGACGTACAGCAGTGGAGATGGCTGTCGTCTCAGATGGCCCTTGGCGCTTCTGGAGCCATCTCCGTTTACCGACTACCTCGCCCCGCTCATCTCACACTGATTAGCTCCCCAAAGCTGCTTAGTGTCACATTCAACTCCCCAGAGCAGTTGGCCATAACACTTCAACGGTGGTATGAGATCAAGGGGAGATTGGGAGGACACATCCGATGTTGCGAAAGCAGACCTCGAACCATAAGGAGGCAGCAAACGGAGGCTTTAATACGTCCCCAAGCTTCAGTGACACTCGAGCGATGCAGTTCTGAGAATAACAGTCTGTGCCACCCAAGTGTCCTGCCTACATCCAAGGGAAAAAACCACAACGGGCCGGTTCCATCGGAACTGGCCAACTAGTCCCAACATTAAGTCCCCTACCAGCAGACAGCTTCAAGTCAACTACCCCACAGCACGCTGAGGTTGTAAGACTCACTGTCAGCCGCCTACATAGCAATGTGAGGGGGCTGAGAGTAAAAATAGGTGAACTCCGAAATCTCCAAGCACACCTACAACTGAAAATGATCATTCTCACCGAAACATGGCTAACCCCCACTATCGCCGATAATGAAATCAGTATAGGTGATATGGTTTTGGTCAGGAGTGACAGGGATAATAAGGAAGGAGGGGGAGTTGCCATATACTTTGATAGGCAACTTAAATGTGTGCGCGCAACGGACCCACCACTTATTGAACTCCCAGACTCCATATGGTGTCATTTCACCGTAGGCCACACCAAGCATTTACTTGGTGGCATCTACCGATCTCCCACCTGTGGGGCAGAGCACAATCAGCTACTGCTCAGCACTACCACAGGGATACGAGACTTGGGCTATGACCAAATCACCATTGCTGGAGATTTCAATGCCCCATCACTGAACCTTGGCTCGGGGTATGCTAAGGGAAAATTCGGCCGAAATCTACTGCAAGCTATTCGGGACACGGGACTGACTGAGAATGTTGGAGACGACACTAGGTGGGGCCCTAGTGGAAAGTCATCAAAACTAGACTACATTCTAACTAGTGACCAACTACTCGTCGAAAAGGTCCAGGTCATGACTCGTCTAGGAAGTAGTGACCATGCAGTCATAGGTTTCGACCTCGTTCTCCGTGAGCACTTGCAGTGGGACGCTACGCAACCATGTCTGTGTTACAGCAAGGCTGACTATGCTGAAATGCGGAGGCTCTTGTCCGATGCAGGCTGGCCCTTAGCATGGGATGAGCTGTCTGTGGATGAACACTGGGAAGCGGTAAAAAAGATTATTCATACAGCGATCTCGGATACCGTCCCTTTAGTCACAGCACAGCCCAAAAGAAAATCATCATGGTTAAAGAGAGGCACGCAGCGTATTCTGCAAGCAAAGCGGAAGGCTAGGTTTACGTGGCGCGTATCTAAAAGCCAGATCGACCATGATGCATACCTGGAACTCAGGAACCGGTGCAATGCAAGAGTCAGGAGGGACAGAAGGTCATTCCAGGCTAACCTTGCTAAAAAACTCCTGGCAAACCCGAAGATTTTGTACCGATTCATGTCGGAAAGGAAACCAACCAACCAAGGGGCTTGCGCCTTAGTAGGCCAAAACGGTCAATATCTCACTAGTCTGGAGATGGCTGAAACATTCAGCTTAGCCTTCGCCAGACAGCTAAACAGCAATGTGGATATTACCGTTACGAACCAAAATGGTGGCATGACTATTTCACAGGAGGAAGACCAAATAGCCACCCTCAAATAAACCCTGCAATAGTACTGAGAAAGCTGCAGCGACTCATACCTGGGAAGTCCCCAGGTTGTGATGATATCAGGCCATCTGTTCTGAAACAGTGCGCCGAAGCTCTCTGTAGGCCTTTATGCGACTTGTTCCAACACTCCATGGAATCGGGGAAACTGCCAAAGGAATGGAAAAGAAGCATCCTTTCTCCGATCTTCAAGGGTGGGGATAGGCAAAATCCCACCAGTTATAGACCAGTAGCTCTACTCCCAGTGGTATCGAAAGTACTGGAAAGTATTATTGATGATCACATCAGGGAATATCTGGATAGGTCTAAAATACTCCATGAAGCCCAACACGGTTTCAGGAAAGGAAGATCCTGCGTCACTAACTTATTATCAGCTTGGGACGATTGGACATCATGCTGGGATATGAATGTTCCTGTCCATGTGATCTTTCTAGACTTTGAGAAGGCATTTGACACTGTTCACCATGACCTTCTCCTACACAAAATAAGCCAGGTAGGTCTAGGTAAACCACTTCTGTCATGGTTGAAAGACTACCTAACTGAAAGGCAATTTTGCACCAAGGTCAATCGAGTCCGATCATCTTGGCACAGCTCGTCATCAGGAGTGTCGCAGGGTTCTATCCTGGGACCACTGATGTTCTTGATTTTTATCAATGATTTACCATGCCGTCTAAACTGCCCGACTCTTCTATACGCTGATGACGTAAAGATATGGAGGGCGATAAAGTGTCTGGAGGACTCAGATAGACTGCAGGCAGATCTAAGGCTTCTGGAAGACTGGGCGGTAACCAGTGGAATGACTTTCAACCTGAAAAAGTGCAAAGTAGTGAAGTTACGCACCTGTAGACTGCAGAATGCAAGTTACACCCTGTGCAATGAAAGCTTGTCCTGCTCAACGTCGGAACGTGACTTAGGTCTAGTTCTAACGGAGAAAATGGACACAAGCGTGAATTACACGGGGGATGTAGCGAGGGCATATGCGGTCATACACTTTACACATAGACAATTAGGTGCATTCACTCCTGAGCTCTTTCTAAGGTTGTACAAAACACACATCAGACCGCACTTTGAAGTGCATAATATCATTGCACCCCTACTGCTTAGAAGAGACGCCAACCTCTTGGAAAGAGTCCAACGACGGGCAACAAAAGGAGTGGTTGGTCTCCGAAATAAACCATATGACGAAAGGCTGAAGAAATTAGGCCTATTCACACTCAGTTACCGTCGCCTGAGGGGGGATTTAATTACTGCCTACAAAATAACAAATGATCAGAATCACCCAAACAAAGGTGTTCTGCCATTGAGTAGGTATAGGCTCCCTCGTGGAAATCCTAGAAGGATAGCTCATCAGAGGGCAAGGACCCGGGTGCGCTCCAACTTCTTTTCCCTGCGGGTTTGCCGTCTCTGGAATTCCTTACCGGCAGATGTAGCTATGGCACCATCTGTGGACGCCTTTAAGCGAAGGCTGGACAACCATGCAGCGACACAAGGACTTCATCCAAATGGCCTATCCCTTTAAAATCGCATATACCATTCAAAGGTAGACAATTAAACTGGTCGTTTTACTTCTTCACATTCCCTTCAGTCTTACTCTCCTGACAGCTTTAACTGCACTTATTATTATTATTATCATTATCATTATTACTGGTATATATATATATATGTATACCGGTTGACTGACTGTTGTTACGTTTTCTTATTCTTTCTCTGTCTGTTAGTCTGAATACCTTTACTAATTATATCTATTATTATTATCTCTTTTCCATTGACGACGATACCGAAAGACTAACTGGTGAAAGGATCAACTCCATTCACAGTAGTAACAGTCTTAACACACTTCATACTACAAACCCCATATAATTAATCCCAGCACTACTCCTGTTGGAGTCAACCAAAGCTACGACAGTCGAGTGGCGGGACGAGCTACACAGACGTTTACCAAAGATCAGGAACCTCTACCTCACAATCAAGAGGCGAGCACAAAGAAATGAAATTGGTTTATACTAGCTCGTAAAAACGATATTGGATATTGGATATTGGAATTGAAATATAATTCCGCCAAATACAAATTTCTAAACTTTTCCCTCTCTGTGTTTTGGTTGAATTCCTGTAATTCGATCATTGGGAAATACAAATACTACTGTTACAAATAATTATAACATTTTGGCGTCGCTATGGAATTAAATAATCTTGGAAAGTTTCCTATAAACGGCTCACCGCGGGAAATCTTTGAATATCTTGAGTGTTTCGACGCATGGTGCATGTCGAAGAATGTTCGCGATGACAAAATTTCAGCTCATTTTATTACTGCTATTGGGCTAGTTGCGTACAGCCTAGTGAAAACTCTGTCATTTCCAGATAAACCAATTTCTCTGTCATATGATTAACTCCGTGAACTTCTAACAAATCACTTCCACATAACAACCTTCGAAACACAAGAGAGGGCTCAGTTCAACAAACTTGTTCGTGGTCCCAACCAGAAGAATAGAGCATTTGTTCTTCTACGTCAGATACAAGCTTCAAAGTGCAACTTTGGAGATCAGCTCTATACTCAACTACGTGATCGTGTAATTATTGGAATTAATATTAATTCCAGCAATTAGACGATCACGTAGTTGAGTATAGAGCTGATCTCCAAAGTTGCACTTTGAAGCTTGTATCCGACGTTGAAGAACAAATGCTCTAATCTTCTGGTTGGTTTGTTGAACTGAGCCCTCTCTCGTGTTTCGAAAGTTGTTTTGTGGAAGTGATTTGTTAGAAGTTCACGGAGTTTATCATATGACAGAGAAATTGGTTTATCTGGAAATGACAGAGTTTTCACTAGGCTGTACGCAACTAGCCCAATAGCAGTAATAAAATGAGCTGAAATTTTGTCATCGCGAACATTCTTCGACATGCACCATGCGTCGAAACACTCAAGATAATCAGAGATTTCCCGCGGTGAACCGTTTATAGGAAACTTTCCAAGATTATTTAATTCCATAGCGACGCCAAAATGTGATTGTTATTTGAACTAGTAGTATTGTATTTCCCAATGATCGAATTACAGGAATTCAACCAAAACACAGAGAGGGATGAATTTAGGAATTTGTATTTGGCGGAATTATATTTCAATTCATATAATAAATATATTAACAAACAACAGTAAGTATTTAAACAATACAGAGATAAAAATTGTGGATCACCACATTCCACTTATCACTTGAATAGCGTGGACTGTTTGAGCAGTGTTGGATTTTTCTTTAAATGCTGATATCGTTGTACCCGAAATCCTATACTTTATACAGATCATATGCAAAGAGTTATTGCTTGCCATGCCATGTATCAGAGATTGTGATTTATGAATAATAGGAATAGAATAGGCCCAAGAATTTTATCTAGTATGAAATCGTTAGCTATCGGTTTAGGTGTAGATATGTGGTGGTTGATTTTGTCTAATTCTCCTCACTGTGAGAAAAGAAGGCAGCCAAATGAGAAGATTCCCAATTGTTCCATTGGATTGGGTTTGTGTTAGGTGGGACTTTTTGAAAAGGTTTGCTAATGTGGAGGAATAATCTCGCCACTGAACGCCCATTATTTGGTCGTTCTTGAAGCTGGTCGAAATAATCATTACCTATCTGTTACTTTGTTCGTTTTTGTTTTAAACTCTATACAAACCCCATTAGTTATCTTATTGTTATTGTTGTTATCTCCCGTTTCAACTACAAGGCGTGACTAATGGATGAGAAGATTAATTTCATCTACTGTCTGAGCACACTAAATAGAGGAACTGCACGTAACTAGTCCCATCACAGTCAACCGGAGATAAGGCAGGCGAGTGGAGAGACATAGCACGTGGAATTTTACCTAAGGTCAGGAACCTTTACCTTACAACAAAGAAGCTAGCCAGAGAATTTCAATTTGATTTGCATTAGCTCATCAAAGGAATCCTGTATAGAGTTTAACACGAGATTTTTCAGGAGTCTGGAGTTCATGTAATATGTGTTTCACACGGATATTCACATGAATACCTCAGTTTTTTGTAAGACACTGATAACCAAAGCAGTATGAACAAAATATCAAGGGAAGTAGCATTTAGAGTGTAAAGCAGCTGCTAGGCAGTTAAGAAGAATTTTAATGAAAAAAAAGAATAATTCATTACTGCCACTAGCTTAGAATTATGAACAAAATTGCACCACTGAATCTAACAATAAATCAAGGAAGAGTTTGACTTTCAAGTGTAATTACCACTCAATATTTTGTCGAAAATGACACTGTAAGCTTCCTAATTAAACCATTTATCTTCGAGAATACATCATCACAAAAGGGTATGTAGCGGTTGATAATTCCGCAAAATGATAAGCCACAACATTCATCAATGAACACTGGATGCTGACTCTTACTGTTTAAGTTGACTTGTTTAGCTTAAGGCTTACAGTCAAGTATCCACGCCATTCGGCACGCCATCGTGTTACTTCCGTTCGTTCATCCGCGATCCCCAGCTAGTTAAGCAATCAACCTCGCACTCCAATCCGGTCCCAAAAAAAAATATATATATATATATTGTTCCCTTGGGTTCCTAGTGGAACATAGGGCTTCAACTGCACGTCTCCACTTGCTTCTGTCTTCTGCTGTTCTTTTCACTTGCGTCCATGTTATTCCATACTGTTTCATCTCCTCCTCACACGATCTCCTCCATGTCACCCTTGGACGTCCCACTCGCCGCTTCCCTTTCGGGTTCCACTCGAGGGCCTGACGCGCGATGTCACCCAGCGGCCTCCTCATCGAGTGTCCAATCCATCTCCACTTCCTCCTGCATATTTGTTGGGCAATTGGTCCTTGTTTTGTTTGTTCCCATAGCTTCTTGTTTGTGATTCTTTCCGGCCATCTAATCTTCAGTATGGAGCGAAGACAGTTGTTGATAAAGGTCTGCAACCTGTTGGAAATATTCTTTGTGATCCGCCAAGTTTCTGATCCGTATAGAAGAAGAAGTGACTTGACGTTTGTATTGAAAATCCGAATTTTGTTGTTGTTGATGTTGAGTGACGAAGATTTCCAGATTGGTTTCAGGTTGATGAATGTGTTTCTCGCCTTCCCGATTCTCGATTTGACATCCTCGTCCGTTCCTCCTGTGGTTGAGACAATGCTCCCTAGATAAGTGAAAGAAGTAACCTCTTTCAAATCCCTCCCGTTGATGGTGATTGGCACTGGATGTTGCTGCTGTTGTCGTTGTTGGTTGGTTATTTTCATAACCTCCGTCTTGTCTATGTTCACCTGCAGTCCTGTCTTTTCTGGCTGCTTCTTCGACCAGTTTGTTGGTTTTCGCTTGTAAGTCTTCGATTTTGTGTGACATCAAACATAAATCATCCACGCGCGAAATCCAGGTCTTCTAGGTTCTTCACGTCGGTCCAGGATATCCCTGTCTTCTCGTTTCCCACTGTCTGACGCATAATCCAGTCCACCACAATTAGGAATATCATTGGTGATAATAAGCACCCTTGTCTGACTCCTGTGTTTACTCGAAACGCCTCGCTGAGTTTTCCGTTGTGGATCACTTGACGTATGCCGTTGTCGTACAGTTGTTGAATAAGGTTGATGAATATTTGGGGTACGCCGTAGTACTCGAGTAGTTTCCAAATTACTTCGCGGTCAACGCTGTGGAAGGCCTTCTCAAAGTCTATAAAGTTGAGGTAGAGATTTGATTGCCATTCCATGCTTTGTTCGATGATAATGCGTAGAGTTGCAATTTGGTCAGAACATGATTTTCCTTTCCTGAATCCAGCTTGTTCTGGTCGGAGTTCTGTATCCAGTGCGTCCTTGATTCTCTCCCAAAATATACTTCGTAATTTGGACGATCAATTTTGGTGTTTTGCTCTGCTTTTGGTCTAAGCAGAACGAATACTATAGAAATTGAGGGTATTAGAATTTGCGTTAGTATAAATCGTACTATCGTTAACGTCAGCACCCTCAGCCTCTGAAGGTATTTAGAACAATTAAATTACAAATTCCAGGAAAGAAGCGATTAAAAAGCTATTAAATTAAGTGATAAAGAAAGAAATCATATACACCACCAAAATGCTTAGAGTAATTCTGGAACCAAAACTTGAGAGTAACTACTGTTTTCACTAACAAATTTCGCAGTCCATGGGCGGACGAAAGTTATAGGTGGTGGGAAAGGGGCTACTTATCAAATGCTATACATGCCATAAATTACTATTGCTCTGTAGAATCGATGTGGAAACCAGACTAGACTCGAAGACTATTACTGACATACAATGTAATCCGTCTTAATAGTGGCCCCAGTAAAGTCGCTAGTAAAAATGTATATTATTATTATTATTGTATCCTTTAATTCCTAGAGGGACATAGGGCTTCAGCCGTGCGTCTCCATTGCGTTCGGTTCTCTGCTAGAGTATTCACCTGGGTCCATGTCTGCCTGTTTGCAATTATCATATGATTACATTTGTTCTACTGAAAGCCAAATTACTAGGGTACACAAATGTTGTCTAACTGGCTACTTGATTATCTCCACCAAAGTGCATTCGAATCTAGTCTGCCTACCTGAAAACATATAAAGTGTAAAGCTACGTAAAACTACAACTGATTGACAGTTTGTTATGTCAGAGTATCACGAAATACCAGCTGCATTTAGAGGAAATTAAACTGATTTCATTATTTCTGAATTTATTTCGACAGATGATCTTCTAATTACCTATGTTACGTGAAGTACTGGTAGTGTTCTTTACCAGCACTTACTAAACGTTATTTACCTTGTTACCAATAAACCAATACACTACCGAACCTGTAATCACTGACGGCGAAACACAAATTAAAAAGACCATCTGGTGCAAACCGGTCACAAAGCCAGCGTAGACGAATCCTTCTGCATAATATACCGGGTGCCTAACAAACTACCAAAATCATCGAAGCACCGCTTGCTCCAAACAGCAGAGGTTATTGCAATTCGCCTCAAAGAACCAGTGCTCTGTGTCCAAAAGAAACAAGTCCAGCCCCTACTACTGCCCTCAGTAGAGACTATAAACTCATGAATTTGTACTATTACCTTCCCTAATTCTTCTGACATTCAGTTTATTTTATGTTGATGCTGTTCAGCTGTAATTTATCAATATTATTGATTTGATGTTATTTAAACATTATTGTCGTTCATAAGACTAATTCATCCATTCATTATAATGTATATATAATTGTAGAACCTGATGGTGAATTTATCGAAAAGAGTTCTCTTTGTTCCGTGTCTATTCTTTTGAAAATTTCAATGGGCATTCTTAATCAATTAAAAAGACTTAGTTGGCGATGCGGTCTGGTGAGTAGAACATTTGCGCAAAATAAAGGGTGAAGATTTGTCAGGGAAAAATATTTAGAACTCATCTAACAAATATGGCTGTATTACAAACTAGAAGAATGTACGTGTTGAAAACATAATGAAAAAGGGCAAAGTGGCGCTGGAGCCTGTCCAAATGTGTATACGTTAAAACGAAATCTTAAAACATTGGAAGTTGCACTACAACTACTACAGCGTTGTTGAAGCTTTATATATATTGCTGGTAGCAAATACTACTAAATGCTATTTCTTTAAAGGCGCTGAATAACAAGATATACTTCTAGGGATTGTGTGAAAGAAATACATGCACAAAGATGACAGATAACGTGTCTGTATCACAACCCAAGAGAGCATCATTCACACTAGCAATTTGCGTGTCTGCTGTCAACTGTTTACGTGACAGTTTTAATTAGTATTAAACACAACTTCTGCAGGGAAAGGAAACATGTTAACAAATCATAATTCGAATAAAATAACAACAAAATCAACATGCTACCTTAATTATTTTGTCATCCTGAAGACCACACGCATGCAACTGATGTAACAGAATTAGAACATGCTTTGCATGAAATCCAAAAGTGGCAGCTCCATGGACGTGTCAGTCCACACTATCAATTAACAAGAGTTGGATTCGGTGTTCATGCTGCTGTTATAAAAGTACTGATGAGAACATTTATCATACTGAAGCTTTAGAGGTAGGAAAAAATGACACATTAAGACTCTCAGATCTCATAAATGAAGTAGGGAAAGACCAGGTCAAATTCTGTTTCATACAAAAAGAGGTAAATACATTGATTGCATAAAACTTGTTAACTGTTTAATTAAGCGAACGTGAAGTACACAGCATGAGAAGTAAGTAGGAGGACGGTCGAATTAAGGTAAACGGTTTTAATATTCGTAAATGCAATGTGTCGCACTTCTAACCTTCACTCAGTTATTTTTATATCCAGATACCAAATCGTTCAATTCACTCCACTGCTTATCACTAAGCCTGTCGTTTACTTTTATTATTAAATGCAAGTGCAATATTTTTAAATGTTGAGTCAGGGGACCAAACTTTTCTTTCATTCAGCTTTCCTCCATGCTCTTGAACTGAATGAATCAACTGATGTTATCATTTATTAGATGGTTCAGGGTTAGAATACTGGGCAGCCATGCACCTAGTCGTCGTAGTATGATTCCTGGTCAACTTACTCCTAAAACCCCGCCCGGTCGGTAGTAGGCCAGGAAAAGAGGTTAGCTTTGCTGTGAGGCTAGCGACCCTAACCCGTGAAAACGACACAAACGCTACTAAAAGTCTAAAGCTTAAAGCTTAAAACCCTATATTTCACTCCAAACTCAAAGGAGTGGATATATATGTGTATTTATACTACATAGAAAGACCTGGGAAAATCCCAATAATTAGGTTAGATTTAGTTAATTGTGAAAGGTTATAGAGTACCATATATGATTCCGATTACAATACTATAGGACATCCACGTTTCCATGTTCTACGATATGCTAACGCTGTACACAGCCAAATACTAATTAATTGTAATAAGAAGCACAAGTGAAAACTTGAAAAGATGTACTGTTAACGAAATCGAATTTCGAAAAGTGTGAGGCGAACCCAAAAGTGTGTGACCGCGCAAAAATATACAGCAGACGAGAACCAATGTTCAATAATACAATAGCAAATATGCGATAAGTGTATGTAAAATCAGTTTCTGTAAACGTATTATTTTTAAATTTTTGATTATAGCTTGATTCTACACCGCATTTTCGGTACAAGTATTGAATTGTCAGCATGTGATATCGGTAGCCCAAATTACACAGGCCGACCATTGATATCAGGTGTGCATCGGCAGGGAATCGAGCCCCGGATCGGTTTTGTAAGCGTACAGTTGGAGTTAACATAGAGATGCTACAAGGTTTCGTGTAAAGGAAATTCCTTTTTCATTAAGGTGAAACACGAAGACAGCTACAGGCACAGAAACCGAGAATTTGTACAGTGACTAGTATGTACACTGGAAAGTCCTAATTTTTAGCTGTAGTGAGATAGTTCAGTATCATGGAAATAAACAGCGATAACGAAACAAAAGGTACCAAATGATAAAGTCTAGAATGCGAAACAAATGGTATCTTAAGAAAAGCAATACACAAGAAAGTACTGGACATTTAGAATAGCATACGTGTCACTTTTGTGCAAATCTGTGTACATAAGTGAAAACCTAATTATCACTTATGACAACTAAGTACCTTAACAAAATATGTGTTTAGGAAAATGATGTAGTTGCGAGGATAAAGATAAGTTATGTGAAAGAAGGTATACAAGCTTATCTACTTAGGAGTTGGTGAGTTGAGGCCTTTGTGCAGAGATATGGGGAAGACTGTTCGGGTCTATACTTGTTAAAGTAAAGATTAAAGCACCCTGGATTACCAGAGATGAGTAAGCAGCTTATTTAATTGATAGTGAACAGTTTAATTATTTTACATGTATTCAAGTGTTGGTTTGTAGGGATTTGATTGGTTACAGGATTTTCATCATGAGTTGACATTGGTTAGAGAACCATTGGAAAACCTGGGAGTACTGGACAGCTGTTTCGTCCTAGTTCACATGTACCTATATTATCATGTTAAAATGGTACTGTGTAACATTATTTTATATTAATGCTTGCATTCCCACTACTGTATTTCACCCAGTGTTGTTCGTTTTGGACTGCCTGTACTTACATCTGTTGTGTTGAAGCTTCTGAGGACAGTTTTGTTTGGGAAGAAAATATGTATTCAGTAGTAAGACATTTACCTCTTGATATAAAGTGACACTTAGAATACCTGAGAACTGAGAAGCAGAAGTATATTTGCATTGTAGGCTACATATGCTGATGGTAATTTCAAAAAATAAATTTCCTTTTATGCAATATTAATCAGATCTTTAAATGTAGGACATAAGTCGCTGGTAGTATATACATAGAATGGTTACAGACAAATAACGAATGGGCTCTTGGGGGAAGTTTATTTTACACTACAGGGGATTTTGACCTAATACAATGTGCATCGGTAGTACAACGGCTAAGACGCTCGCTGACCATGCAGATGGTTTGGGGATCGATCCCCTGCTGAAGCATGCCTGATATCAAATGATTGGCCTTCTAAATTTGGGCTACCAATATCACATGCTGAATATTCCATAAGTGTACGAGAATACTGTGTGGAATCAAGCTATAATAAAAAAATCAAACAGATAAACGAAAAAACAATAAGTGTGGATTTAAAGTTCATACTTAAAATGTTGACATGACTATAGAAAATAAACACTTACCCAAACAATTTGTCTTCTAAATATTATCACAATAAATTTCATGAAATTACTGAAAAAAATACATTCTTACCCTTTATCAATTCATTAAATGACTATGGGGCGACAAGAGTGATATAAAAAGAGTTGCATACAAAAATAAATTTTCTGTCATTCATCTAAAATCTAAGCAAAGAAAAGTGAAGTTTAAGTATCCTTTTTATGTGTAAGAATTAGGATGTTTTCATTTCCAAGGAGTCTCTGAAACGGTGATGAGTTTCTCTAGAGTAGCCTCTTAAAGTGAAGGTTTGAATCCTAAGCTCTCTTCTTTAATTACGCCTGCAGGTTTTGATTTTAAATTAAATTTCGTCAAAAAATGATATGAGGTAGAAAATCTTTGAAAAATAAGCTTTTATTAATTTAGAAACCTTTATAAATTTCTTTTTTAGTAACGTCTTAAAATATCGATGTGACATATTAGAAACCAAAGAGCTTATTTTAAGCACGTCATTATGCAGCATCGCATTTTATAGGTATAAAATTGAGTATTCCCTTTAACGTGCTGTTATTTCTTCAGCAGCTGAAATTCGTGAAGGCAATTATAATTAAACGGGAGATCGTCAAACCTATAGATGATGAAACGAAGATTCTGATTACTGAGAGAAATTTTGATTTGTAGAATTCCTTCGCAATTTGAACAGGTAACATGGAGTAATACTTCTGTGATGTCTTAGATCATAATATAATTGTTCATCACTTTGTTTTTATGAAGGTGAAAGTAATAGAAACTGGTCATTTTGTAGGGTTATGTAATGCCCCTATTTTATTGGTTTTCACGAATGAGGAATTCCCATGTTATCTGATGAAAGATGCCGATACTCTGCATAATTTTATTCTTTTGCTTAGAAAACTATACAGTAAAATGAAGAGCTTAACCAATCAAATAAATATAATGTGTGATTGGTTGAAGGTTTTCTTCGATTAAGACTATAAATATTAAAAGTGCTAGTGTTAATAAAGTTATCAATATGCAAAAGCACTATGTCTAGTATAACTAATACAAGTGAATGGTCTTTATCTTCAACACTACCACATATAATTCATGCACTGCCTTATTCAGATTCGGTCAGACAGAGCCAAAAGCGTCGGCAAAAACAATTAGATCATAAAAAGTATGCGGATGATAGTGATGAATCAGAATATGAAGACGAATGTGAAGAGGAGCATACAACTGACATTATACTGACATTCGTATTAGGAGTTGATCCTGGAAGATTAATAAACAAAGAACCTGTAGTAAATAGACCTAAATCATTTAACTCAAGTTCATCAAGTTCAAATAAAGTACATACTAACTTTATGTATTTCCACTTGGAATTTTCAATATTAAATCAAGAGGACTATATTTTTTCTACTGATGTGGTGATATTTTCAAAATCTGTTGCTAAAATATATCCAACTAATTGTACATCGAAAATGACAACACCCTGTGAATTCGATGAGACTTTATGGATCACATGGACTGAACAAATACCAATTGTAATTACAGACGAGACAATTATAAACTTTTGGAATTTAACACAAAATGGTGGTATTCGAGTTAAATGCTGGGATCAAAGAGATAAATGCTCTATTCAAACAAGATTTGACAGACCAAGATCTATAAGTGGTAAAAATAATATGAATAGTCAAGTAAACGACAATTCAACAAATAGTATAGGACTAAATGATGTTCAGTCTACAATAGATGTACTAAAGACCTACTGTAGAGATTCATCTAACATGAAAACGACAAGTTTCGATGTTAATCATATTCATACAGAGCATGAAGACACATTAGAAGTAAAAAAAGATACTATGAAACGTAAGTTTGGTATTTTATGATGCATTTGAGGTACATTAGTATAGTAAGAGTGTCAGTATAAAATCAAATACACTCTGTTGTACAACGCAACCGGTTAGGCGCTATTCCCATTAAAAGCAATTTAAAAGTAACTGTAACACTGTGACACTATTTCCCTTGAGTCTCAACTCAGACTACCGGAGGTAGATATCTTGAAAACTGTACGAGCTCAAATTTCGATGGAAATGTGAATTTCTTAGTCTTAAGGATACTTTAGTAGGTTAATTTTGATATTTTACTCTGTTCTAGGATTTTGTCACCATTCTAACACTCTACATTAAAACATTTTAACTACTAAGACAAAATCTGTGTTGGAATCGTAATTCACTAAGCTACCTTATTGTGTTATACATATAAATAAATAAACTACACACTACTGTCAAAGTTTTACACACTATTTTCCAGTGATAACAAGTTTTACAATAAAAATCACTGTGACTTTGAAGTAAACTAGTCGAAGAAACGATACAGAATTAGGTTGCATTTAGTAAAAGCGTGAGCATAACTGTGTGTCATTTGCATTATTAAAAATAAGAAAACTTTTTTTCGGAACCTGATAGGAGTTAACAGCTAGACATATATAGGTGGTAAGTTTTCATACACCAAAGTGTTAACGGGTTGACAGAAATCAGTAAATAAATTTGTAAAATGACTTTATATATTTGTGAGTGTACACTATTGGTCTAAAGGTGTATGATGTTCTAAGTCTCGAATTTTGCCTTATTCATGTATCTGTCGGTAGGTATTGACAATAAATTAAAAGTACAATGAAAACGAACTCGGATCATGATTAGGTATGAGAGGTTAAACCAACATACATCTGTTTTGTGGTGCATTTAAACAGACTTTCTACGACCACCGGTTAAATGATGCAGTATCATGTTGGAAATAACAACCAACCGAGAAAGCCTGCTTGATTTAACTATTCTGATTAACAGTGAAGATTTAACAATGAAACGTTTGGGCACTAAACCTCCTAACCAAAAAGAAACAGTTTATACAAATAATTTTGTTAGTACTGAGGCTTTAAGTACGAAACTGTTCGTTAATTATTCTGCAGTTAGATCACAGATAAACACTTGAAAGTAAATTTTACAATTTTCTCCTGACATATTTCTTAGAATATTCATTTTTAAATGTCAGTCATGCCTAATAACTTATATTTGTTTTCCTCAGGTATTGAAGAAATGGAAGATAAAATTAGAATTCTCTTTCTAAAGTGCAAAACTCATTTGCATGCATTACATAAAAATTAGTCATGCAAATTAGATGCATCAGAATAGCAATGAGTTCGTAGCTAGAAATTTTACAGGATAAAATTATAATGATAAAGGTTAATTTGAGAAAAGAAATCTCCAATGCCCTTAACATCGATAACTATTTAATAATGAAAATGCGACGGTGAGATATGGCTGTGAAAAATGAAGCGTACTTTGTAAACCATAACAAACTAAAGAATGACTAAATTACTTACAGGTAAATCAAAATAGCTGGAAGGATCTGCACGATGAAAGTTGTTAAAGTTACGAAGAGAGGAAATTTGTTTGACTAGTTACATTTACTGGAAACAATCAAGACATCAGTCGATTAAAGTGGTGAAGTCAAATAATCAATAACAACAATAACTGCTTTATTTGAAACAGTATTTTGGTACAAATATTGAATTTTCAGCATGTAGTACATTACTGCATCTAATTATCTTATTACAGTGGCAAAAATTAAAACAAGAGCATTCACACTGATTATATTGCTCATTATGAATATGAATATAAAATTAGATTAGGTGAAAATATTAACAGCATAATAATGAAAATAAAAGGAAAAAAGAGGGCAGTTTACTAAGTGTTACTAGGTGTAAGTCGGTGGTGGCCGTCATAGCACTTTTCTCATCACATAAAATATGTGCCACATTAGGTATTGTAGAGTTTTTATACTTAGTCATCCGAGCATATAGTCTTCTATAGTTGCTTCTAGTGATACCTGATGAGATTCAAGGAGAGAGTTGTGTATAGAGAGGATGCTCATGGTGTGACAGGATAATATTTGTTAATTCCTTGCAGGTGTCCATGTGTCTATCTACAAGAGTATTAACAAAATGGTTTAGCAATATCCCACTCGTCCTACCGACAGCTTTAGTACCCTTCACAGTATAACAAAGTGTTTCTTAAGTAGCCCAGGAAGGATTAAGTAGGAGCAATAAATAAGAACAGGGGGAATACAAGAATTAGCAAAATTTAAAAGTAGAGGCTGAATGATACCGAATTGTCTTAACTTCTTAGTGTAGAGCGTTAGACGAAATATCTTTCCAGAAACTAACATGACGTGGGAATACCACGAAAGATCAGAGGAAACATACAATCTAAGATCTTTGATATTCGATACACTTTCAACTTCTGTTCTATCTATGATAGTGGAACCATGAAAATGAACCAGTTCATGTTAGTCGCGATTGCATCTGAAAGCGAAATTAACAACCTGACATTTGGACGGAGAATTTATTTTAAGACCATTTGACAAGGACCAGAGACTGATTTCTAATGAAAATTTATTCATTTCGGAACACTCTGACTGAGAAGTAATAGTCATAGAAACAGGAAAGTCATCGGCATACTTAAAAAAATTGGTCTCGTCAAAATGAGGTAAGTCACGTAGGGAGAAAGAAAACAAAAAATGAGAAAGAACAGTTCCTTGAGAGAAACCAGCTAGAGTAAGTGAAGCGGTGGGGGAATTCCCATCGTAAACAATCTACTTTTTCCTATCAGAAAAGTGAGAATGCAACCACTTATTAATTCAGCAGCCTGCTTGTTTCTCAGCGAGCTTGTTTAACAAAAGACGCTTAAGTGAAGAGTCAAAGTCAGATGTGTAATCTAGGAGGCACACCAAAGATATTTAGCACCTCTGTCTAAATTGGCGAAAATATTATGATATAAGACAACAGTGGCACCTACTATGTTTATAAGCAAATTGATTAGGATCATTAAAAGTCTTCAATGAGGGTTCAAGGTTGAGTAAAAGCAATTTTTTAAAAAATAGATATGTCATGACAAATAATAAATATATTATCCTCTAAGCACATACCAATCAGATAAATTTTATTGATTACTGGGAAAGGAAACAGAGATTTGGCATTATTTGAATGCATTTTATTCATTTTTTTTTATCAAGAATGTAATCGCTTGTCTGTTCAAGTATCATTTCAATTGGGACACAGTTTTATTTTGACTGACACCAAAATATGTTAACTGTATCAGTTAAATTGATATTTTGGGCACAACACCTAGATAATTTCTCTTTAACATTATGAAAAATGCTCAGTTTCATAATCTGGTAGGTTTATGGTACCTTAATATCAGACACTTTGCATGCATATATATATATACCTGTGTTTGTCTTATAGATAACAATACATCCCTAAGGAGTCTGAGCAGTGCACATATTTTAACGAATGTTAATCAGAGATCAGTAAAAACTAGCAAAATTGGAGATTTTATTGATAACTGGGGTTCGTGTTGTTTAGTTCTACAAAGTGGACATTTATTCCGTTTGAATCCACCGCAATGGATTGTAGCACGTAAACCAACAGTTTACAGTGTCCATACAACTTCGAAACTACCTCCATCGTCTTCGGTAATTTTACAAATAGACAACAGTTTTAAAGACATATTGATTGGTATGAAGCTGACTACCTCACTAATGTCTTTATATCAGCGAAGAAAATTTAGACCTATCATATTAACTATAGACAGACTGCATAATCTTCCTGTGATAGCACACAAAAGTTATGAAGAAATGAGAGAAATTTGTGAACCAGTAAGATTGATAACCAAATTTTCAAATGTCTGGAATCATCAGTCACGAGAATATTTTCAAGACAAAGAAGTATACATGGATGAAGTACAAGTAAGTTTTTCAAACTCATGTTACTGTATATTTATGATAAAATATCATCTTAAGTATTGGATTAAAATTTCTAATTTGACCTAAAAAATAGATCTCGCCACCAGGCCATATCAGCTAGAGAAGTGTTGAAAACCAAGAGGAAGTGAAGGACTGTTTCATTCTCCTTTGAGATCATTCGATGGTATGAACTCAAGACCATGTGGATAACTTAGCCAAGGTTTTGAGGGAATTTCCTCTCATTTACACACAATGATTTGAATTTGGCAGTCGATGATTTCGAATTTTTAAATCCATCAATTAAAAATAGTTATTGTGTATGCAGTTTTTTCTAGTACTGGCATCGTTAATTATTATTTGTTTTCAACTGGAAAATGAATTAAAAGAAAGTAGTGGCTAGTGACAGTTGCATAAGAGGTGGCTGTCATGGCTCAGGTAGTCTTGCTGATAGCGTTTCGGTGCGTGAAACAATGGGTTCTGGGTTCAAGTCACAGTGGGAACATCATTACTCACTGAAGAATGCGCGTCCTGGATTCCAGTTCCAGTCACCATCCATGGAATTACTTCATATCAGAATATCAGTTGAAATTGTCAGCTAATGCTGGGGGAAACCAACTAAAACACATTCATAGATGAACAGACGCTATTAGGAAATTAAAAGTGTCAGTGATTAAATGAACTTTTACATCTTATTTCTGTATTAAATTCACATGTTACTTAAACTTGAAAGCTTCCTCTCATATTTTTAACATACGTTGTAGCGCAAGCTTTAGAAGCGGTAGCAAGTAAGTGACATTTGAAGATACACAGGCTTCGTTTTCTGCAAATATACAAACAGAGATTATTCTGACTTTAGCTGAAATATATACAATTTGCTGAAGAAATTAAGCTATTAAAGTTGAGCATGAAGTTGTCTGTTTGATGATGGTTATCAGAACGTGCTTTTTGTTTCATTTGGGGCTAGTTAGCTAGGTTTGCCTGCATCCGAAATGGTGACGACTTTCCCACTGACACCCAGACCTATCATAGGTATGTGCAAATGACAAGGCGTTATGCACTAGCCTACTGAGTCGTGAGAGTCTTCTCTTATACGACAGTTATGATTTAATATGATTTGTTTATACTTATTACATTTCACAGACATTTATAGACATATATGCCGCTTAAATTGATGCTTCAGTTTTGCTGTGTGCTTCACTTTCGATCCCAAAACCAATAAAATGCTCAACATGAATTTCACTGGTGGCCATCACCAAAAAGTAGCTTAATGTTAAAAATCAAGACGGTATCGAAGCATCTACTCAAGGTGCCCAAATGTCAAAATACAACTAATCATTTTAGTCCAGAAATATCATCGAAAATTCACAAGTATGACTGAATAATATCAGCATCTCGGTAGACTAAAAGCCACTGTGACAACTTGATTAAAATATCTAGCTAATCATGTGGTAATTTCTTACAGTTTGGGCTAGTGTCACCACTTGTTTTTTCTCATTTTAACAGTATGCTGACATAACTTTTAACGTAAGTTGTAGTTATGAATCTTTCTCTTATTGGCTAACAAATACATCATTTGGATTCGGAGTGTCAGCTGATTCACTTCTTTTGTGTTCATTTCTAGAGACGATTCAGACATAGGTAGACAGTTTTCAAAATTAAATCATCTAGTAGTCGTATTCAGAAGTCAGCTCCAAACTATGTCATATTCATAGATATGAGAATTTTAAATTATAGTGATACCTATAAGGTATTGATTTGATTATCAGATTGATTTCATCGCTGCACTTTAAACAAATGAACTTTTGTACTTTATTTTTTACCAACTTAAGTTCAACCATAGAATATTAGGTAAACACCAATATCTGTTTTTATTGTCATCATCATTACAAATTATTTATTATGTTTAGATTAATTGGATAAGTGACTTCATTTTTAAAGAAAGTAAGTGAACGTTGTCAAAAAAATCAGATGCAATATGGACACAAAGCGAACAGAATGTGTCTTTTTTACGGATGAAATATTCTGACGTTTCTTAGAGTTGATACTCAGCTAATAAATGAGACGTTTAGCTGCGAAAAAGCCTTTTGTATTCAGTAGGCTGGTAAGTAGTTGGTCATTTTGAAACTATTACTATTATTCTGATATTTTACAACACCCTAGACAATTGTCTACCATTTCAAACACGGTACAAAAACATTTTAAAAAAAACTATGAGAAAGAAAGCCAAAATGAGTGGATCACTGATGTCGGGAAAAGGAAAGAATATTTGTCCATTATTAAATGCATGGAGGATTTTATCATGAGCTGACATCAGTTAGAGGACCATTGGAAAGCCTTGGAGTACTGGACAGCTGTTTCGTCCTAGTTTGGAACTCTCCATCAGTACGCACCCACCGGGGTTCCAACCCAGGACCTTCTGGTTACAAAGCGAGCTCGTAGACCATTGAGCCACTGGGACCCGATCCAATGGTCCTTGAATTCTAACTTCTGCCAATTCACGACATAGCGCGACCATTTCGCAATGTCTTCTTCGATGAGTTACTGCCTCATCTTCAACCTGCTGTACTTTACTGGTCACGGCTTCCCACTAGAACCCTAGGTTAACTGCCTGAATAGGGCAAGTCGCTAGTGAGCATCAGATTAATTTTCAAGTCATCAATTTTCATGTCATCTCATGATGAAATCCTCTATGCAATCAAACAAAATCCCTACAAAACCAATACATGAACATTATTAAATGGTTTTACTTTTTACTAAATGCTTATTAATTATATTGTAGATGTTTCTAGGTTGGCCAGTGAAGTTCAATGAACAAAGGTTATTCAATAAGAACACAGTATCTTATTGTTTAAGTTAATATACCAAAATTAATACACAATAAAGTAAAAGGTAATGTAGCTGACAATGACAAATTAGTTGTCAAGAGTTCGGTTGTTTGAAAACTGTGGTGACCGACAATTTCTATTACTCCATTGTTT
Organism: Trichobilharzia szidati; assembly: GCA_944472155.2. NCBI lineage: Eukaryota > Metazoa > Platyhelminthes > Trematoda > Strigeidida > Schistosomatidae > Trichobilharzia > Trichobilharzia szidati. The sequence goes on from OX235273.1 coordinate 90,141,805, forward strand.
AAATACGTACTGTTGTTTGTTAATATTTATTATATGAATTACAAATAATTCTGCCAGATACAAATTTCTAAATTCATCCCTCTGTGTTGTTGGTTGGTTTCCTGTAATTCGGTCACTGCGAAATACTACTATTACAAATAATTATTACAAAAGCACTTTGGTCTGTCAGATTAAATTGCTCATTTCGATTTCCTTTGACAGTGGTTTAGTGTTCTTTACTCTTTGATGTGTTTCGGTGGTTCAATGTTAGAATCTTCGTGAACCATGTTGGAGGTTTGGGTTTGATTCTTAAGCCTACTAGGTGGTTGCAAGCCCTGAAAAGAGGATAGGTTGGACGTGAGTCTAGTAGACCATCCTCTAAAAATAACCCACCGCAATCGGAACTTCAAATCTTAAAGCCCTATGTTCCACTCGGAACTCAAAGGAATGAAATAAAAATTATCAACTATTAATTAACACTTCTTCATCAGTATTGAGAATGAAGCATAACTAATTCAACTTTGTGGACCCGTAATTAGGATGATTGGTGCTTAAAACCAACCCCGTTTTAAACGTCCTGATATAGTAAAACATCTACTAAAACTAGACCAAGTTCACAATGCAATGTTACTGGTGACCATATAAATCACAATTTTTATTTTCATTTATAAAATTCGCCTCAAAGCCAATCACTCATTAGCGCCAGGATTCATGAAATTGACTTGCTTCAACTATCTTATATATTTCATTAATTTTCTTACTTTGTTGTAATATTATAGCAATATTTTCTGTAAAATTTACTACAGGTAATTCTAACAAATAAAGTTGATTGCTCTCAACTGCGGGAACTGATTCAGACTACACCTATAATCATTGACTTATATGATCGAGGACGTAAACCAGCTAAAATGAACAAACCCAAAAGAAGCGATATAGGTGGTTTATTTTGTACTGAACCAAATGATGATAAAATCGGTGAAGTTCAACCAAATTTACGGACAAACACCTTTTCAGTAGAAGGTATAGATCAAAAAAATGATGAAACAAATGATGAATCAATAGCATTTCCAACTGGAAGAATCAACGTTGATTTGAGCGAAATGATCTGGCTGAAATGTGTCACCATGAAACAAAAATTACCGGTGTTACCAGTAAGTGAATCTGACCTAGACTTGCATAAGTGCAGTAAAGACATTAAGGGGAACCCCAGGCATATTTCGCGAGATTATATTGGTTACGTAGACTGGCAGTGTCACTTATCGATTGAAATAGAGATAAATATTAACTTAAACGAGTTACTTCAGATAAATTCTATACCTGGAAATGTGAAGACTTTTGAACGAATGGTTTTCATTCTGGAGAAAGCTGGAAGCAATAAACAAGGTAAAGTCGAATTTATTTTCTCTAATTAAATTGACTACTAATAAGTAGGCGAGTAATTATTTTGAAATTTAATTTTGTGTTACGTTTAGGGAAATACCTAGTGCCAAATCAGATACTCAACCACTCACGACATTCACAGGTCAGTACACATATTTCCCAAGCATCTTACTCACCTACCACAGAGGAAATGCAGTCAAATACCTCTCGAGTTAAGTAAGAAGGATATCTTCTTATTATCCGACATTAAAGGAATTAGGATAAACTTGAATGAAGCAACAAATGTAATTCCACACTACAATGCCTAAATTCTACTCTTACATCAACAGCGAATGTAGCAAGATAATTCGAGCCCATTTCCAATTATATTCAGTGGATTCTTCCAAAATGTTTACGACCTAAGCAGTTAACTAATTAAAATAAGTAAGGAATGATGCAGATAGTTACATTAAATGAAGTTATCAAGCATTAAAAAAACTAAATATTTGTAGAATAGTTAGCCAAATATTCTTCGAAAAAGTGGAGAGTTCAAAATTTTTACGGAAACAGGATTTAAATAGAGAATTTATGTCATTATAAGAGACTATGCACCTACAAAATGTCTTAAAATATTTAACTTGGCTTTAAATAGGTTGTTACTGGATTACTGATTTGTTGATGCACCAATAATGATCATAGATGCATTAGAATTCCTTCTTTTCTGCATCTGAATCTCTCACTTAGTAAGATTTTATCACTTAAAATGAAGTTTAATTTGGTTAAAACTTGTTTTCTCTTACTTGTTGCACGTTACAGATGTACAAATTTCTGAAGTAGTCAAAAATATCAAATCATTCGTTCTGAAATCCAATGCACATCACCTAGGGATATCAGATGACTTACCAGTGCACATAATACAAGCAAATATAAATTCTAGGCAGTCACAATATATTCCATGCATTCATTCACGGCCTTCAAGTTCAACATCTTTATATTCTACTAAAATAAATAGTGAACAGGATCATTATTTGATTGATCAGTTAGTAACAGGGTTTCATTTGATTGACGAAGACTTCGATTTAATTGTCCTTGAAACAGCTGACAGCAATATAAGTAAGAATTTAGAGGAATTATTTAATAAGAGTTTGGATACATTCAGTAGCAATTCAGTGTTTCAGTCTACTGAAGAAAAAAATTGTGTAAAGTGTTTGAAAAACAGTGGTTTGTTATTTACAGAACGTTTATATGCACCACTGAACTGGTGTCTGCAAGAAAATATTATGGCAGTTCCAATGAGACAAATAACTGGAAATTCAATACTGCATATAAGGGATCTGCTACCCCGTTTAGCCTATTGCGCCATCAATCGAATTACAAGTTTAAGACTACACTGTCAAACTTTGTCAAGTAGTTTTCGAGCAAATTTATTCCCAACCTGTGAAATGATGAAAGCATTATTCAAAGAGTTTTGTGTATCATCACTTTTAACTAATTTGAAATCATCTCCAAGGAGTTTATCTGTCAAATCAATGCAATCATCTCTGACAAAAATCGATACTGATCAAGTTAGCCAGTATAATTCCACCAATAAGAATGAAGGTAATATTCTAACGAAGGATTTAAGCAAAAATAAAAGAAGGTACTTGTCAAAAAGCTGTTCAACAATCGGTAGATCTTCAAAAAGACCACTTTTAAAAGACAGAAGTTTTTACAATTCGCTTATATTTGATGAGCACTACAACGACAACAAAAATATCATTTATAATTACAGTATTCAATTTCTTAATTCGTCGGTAATTTCAAAAAATGAACTATATCATGAAATTCTATCTAAGAAAGAAAAAGTACGCTTATTGTAATGATTATTTGCATTCAGGAAGCTTCGAAGTAACCCAAGAAGATTGTTATAACAATAAAGCAATCAACAGAAAATTAGCTATGAGCGCTAAATCCTTTTTCAAATCAAGTTCACGAAATAGTTCCAAGTGCAGAAAAGTGAGAAGGTGGAATAAATCAACAAATCTGTTGTGCGAAAATTCACCATACATCTCATTCAAAGCAAAACTTTGTCGAGACATCAATGAGAGCCAAAAATCTGTTTGAAAAAAATATTATGATTATTTTCACTTTCACTGTTGTTGATGTCTGTATTTTTAATATATTGTATGCTTAATATTTCAAGTAATTTGAATACGATATGTACTAAAATCATTCAGCTTTAAATTGTGGACAGTCTGTAGTGGTCATTATTTAAGCATAAACATATAGTATATATTTTATGGAGCCGTTTAATGGTTACGTCAAAAGTCTTGTATATAAAAAACAAAAGCACAAAGAATAACATATGTGTAAGACTTGGACATTGTGGTAGTAAGTAATTCCATATTAGTCTGTTTATTAGATGTATCACACAGTGAAACAGTATTATTTACTGAATGACAAAGTTTCAAACAAAATTTATTGTTCATAATCATTTCATCAATTATAATCACACGACTTCGAAACTTGAGTTTTATAGTCTTCTTTGTTCCCTCCTATTTGTCATAGGGGTAATAGAATTTTCCATATATCTGGGACAGGTGTTGAATCATTCCCACTTACACGTATTTGCAGTTAATTCGATAAACAAAGCTTCTGTTATCAATCTCAGCCTCAACCCTGTGACATCGGATTTTAAAACTGCCATCCTATCTCATCCTATTGTATGGTTGTGTGTAATTGCATGTAGTGATTGGTATAGCTCAACTATTCTCTAGATTTCTTATCTTATTCAA
>OX235273.1:90146414-90180334 GCA_944472155.2 Trichobilharzia szidati
AATCAAGAGGCGAGCACAAAGAAATGAAATTGGTTTATACTAGCTCGTAAAAACGATATTGGATATTGGATATTGGAATTGAAATATAATTCCGCCAAATACAAATTTCTAAATTCATCCCTCTCTGTGTTTTGGTTGAATTCCTGTAATTCGATCATTGGGAAATACAAATACTACTGTTACAAATAATTATAACATTTTGGCGTCGCTATGGAATTAAATAATCTTGGAAAGTTTCCTATAAACGGCTCACTGCGGGAAATCTTTGAATATCTTGAGTGTTTCGACGCATGGTGCATGTCGAAGAATGTTCGCGATGACAAAATTTCAGCTCATTTTATTACTGCTATTGGGCTAGTTGCGTACAGCCTAGTGAAAACTCTGTCATTTCCAGATAAACCAATTTCTCTGTCATATGATTAACTCCGTGAACTTCTAACAAATCACTTCCACATAACAACCTTCGAAACACAAGAGAGGGCTCAGTTCAACAAACTTGTTCGTGGTCCCAACCAGAAGAATAGAGCATTTGTTCTTCGACGTCAGATACAAGCTTCAAAGTGCAACTTTGGAGATCAGCTCTATACTCAACTACGTGATCGTGTAATTATTGGAATTAATATTAATTCCAGCAATTAGACGATCACGTAGTTGAGTATAGAGCTGATCTCCAAAGTTGCACTTTGAAGCTTGTATCCGACGTTGAAGAACAAATGCTCTAATCTTCTGGTTGGTTTGTTGAACTGAGCCCTCTCTCGTGTTTCGAAAGTTGTTTTGTGGAAGTGATTTGTTAGAAGTTCACGGAGTTTATCATATGACAGAGAAATTGGTTTATCTGGAAATGACAGAGTTTTCACTAGGCTGTACGCAACTAGCCCAATAGCAGTAATAAAATGAGCTGAAATTTTGTCATCGCGAACATTCTTCGACATGCACCATGCGTCGAAACACTCAAGATAATCAGAGATTTCCCGCGGTGAACCGTTTATAGGAAACTTTCCAAGATTATTTAATTCCATAGCGACGCCAAAATGTGATTGTTATTTGAACTAGTAGTATTGTATTTCCCAATGATCGAATTACAGGAATTCAACCAAAACACAGAGAGGGATGAATTTAGGAATTTGTATTTGGCGGAATTATATTTCAATTCATATAATAAATATATTAACAAACAACAGTAAGTATTTAAACAATACAGAGATAAAAATTGTGGATCACCACATTCCACTTATCACTTGAATAGCGTGGACTGTTTGAGCAGTGTTGGATTTTTCTTTAAATGCTGATATCGTTGTACCCGAAATCCTATACTTTATACAGATCATATGCAAAGAGTTATTGCTTGCCATGCCATGTATCAGAGATTGTGATTTATGAATAATAGGAATAGAATAGGCCCAAGAATTTTATCTAGTATGAAATCGTTAGCTATCGGTTTAGGTGTAGATATGTGGTGGTTGATTTTGTCTAATTCTCCTCACTGTGAGAAAAGAAGGCAGCCAAATGAGAAGATTCCCAATTGTTCCATTGGATTGGGTTTGTGTTAGGTGGGACTTTTTGAAAAGGTTTGCTAATGTGGAGGAATAATCTCGCCACTGAACGCCCATTATTTGGTCGTTCTTGAAGCTGGTCGAAATAATCATTACCTATCTGTTACTTTGTTCGTTTTTGTTTTAAACTCTATACAAACCCCATTAGTTATCTTATTGTTATTGTTGTTATCTCCCGTTTCAACTACAAGGCGTGACTAATGGATGAGAAGATTAATTTCATCTACTGTCTGAGCACACTAAATAGAGGAACTGCACGTAACTAGTCCCATCACAGTCAACCGGAGATAAGGCAGGCGAGTGGAGATACATAGCACGTGGAATTTTACCTAAGGTCAGGAACCTTTACCTTACAACAAAGAAGCTAGCCAGAGAATTTCAATTTGATTTGCATTAGCTCATCAAAGGAATCCTGTATAGAGTTTAACACGAGATTTTTCAGGAGTCTGGAGTTCATGTAATATGTGTTTCACACGGATATTCACATGAATACCTCAGTTTTTTGTAAGACACTGATAACCAAAGCAGTATGAACAAAATATCAAGGGAAGTAGCATTTAGAGTGTAAAGCAGCTGCTAGGCAGTTAAGAAGAATTTTAATGAAAAAAAAGAATAATTCATTACTGCCACTAGCTTAGAATTATGAATAAAATTGCACCACTGAATCTAACAATAAATCAAGGAAGAGTTTGACTTTCAAGTGTAATTACCACTCAATATTTTGTCGAAAATGACACTGTAAGCTTCCTAATTAAACCATTTATCTTCGAGAATACATCATCACAAAAGGGTATGTAGCGGTTGATAATTCCGCAAAATGATAAGCCACAACATTCATCAATGAACACTGGATGCTGACTCTTACTGTTTAAGTTGACTTGTTTAGCTTAAGGCTTACAGTCAAGTATCCACGCCATCGTGTTACTTCCGTTCGTTCATCCGCGATCCCCAGCTAGTTAAGCAATCAACCTCGCACTCCAATCCGGTCCCAAAAAATATATATATATATATTGTTCCCTTGGGTTCCTAGTGGAACATAGGGCTTCAACTGCACGTCTCCACTTGCTTCTGTCTTCTGCCGTTCTTTTCACTTGCGTCCATGTTATTCCATACTGTTTCATCTCCTCCTCACACGATCTCCTCCATGTCACCCTTGGACGTCCCACTCGCCGCTTCCCTTTCGGGTTCCACTCGAGGGCCTGACGCGCGATGTCACCCAGCGGCCTCCTCAGTGAGTGTCCAATCCATCTCCACTTCCTCCTGCATATTTGTTGGGTAATTGGTCCTTGTTTTGTTTGTTCCCATAGCTTCTTGTTTGTGATTCTTTCCGGCCATCTAATCTTCAGTATGGAGCGAAGACAGTTGTTGATAAAGGTCTGCAACCTGTTGAAAATATTCTTGGTGACCCGCCAAGTTTCTGAGCCGTATAGAAGAAGAAGTGACTTGACGTTTGTATTGAAAATCCGAATTTTGTTGTTGTTGATGTTGAGTGACGAAGATTTCCAGATTGGTTTCAGGTTGATGAATGTGTTTCTCGCCTTCCCGATTCTCGTTTTGACATCCTCGTGCGTCCGTTCCTCCTGTGGTTGAGACAATGCTCCCTAGATAAGTGAAAGAAGTAACCTCTTTCAAATCCCTCCCGTTGATGGTGATTGGCACTGGATGTTGCTGCTGTTGTCGTTGTTGGTTGGTTATTTTCATAACCTCCGTCTTGTCTATGTTCACCTGCAGTCCTGTCTTTTCTGGCTGCTTCTTCGACCAGTTTGTTGGTTTTCGCTTGTAAGTCTTCGATTTTGTGTGACATCAAACATAAATCATCCACGCGCGAAATCCAGGTCTTCTAGGTTCTTCACGTCGGTCCAGGATATCCCTGTCTTCTCGTTTCCCACTGTCTGACGCATAATCCAGTCCACCACAATTAGGAATATCATTGGTGATAATAAGCACCCTTGTCTGACTCCTGTGTTTACTCGAAACGCCTCTCTGAGTTTTCCGTTGTGGATCACTTGACATGTGCCGTTGTCGTACAGTTGTTGAATAAGGTTGATGAATATTTGGGATACGCCGTAGTACTTGAGTAGTTTCCAAATTACTTCGCGGTCAACGCTGTCGAAGGCCTTCTCAAAGTCTATAAAGTTGAGGTAGAGATTTGATTGCCATTCCATGCTTTGTTCGATGATAATGCGTAGAGTTGCAATTTGGTCAGAACATGATTTTCCTTTCCTGAATCCAGCTTGTTCTGGTCGGAGTTCTGTATCCAGTGCGTCCTTGATTCTCTCCCAAAATATACTTCGTAATTTGGACGATCAATTTTGGTGTTTTGCTCTGCTTTTGGTCTAAGCAGAACGAATACTATAGAAATTGAGGGTATTAGAATTTGCGTTAGTATAAATCGTACTATCGTTAACGTCAGCACCCTCAGCCTCTGAAGGTATTTAGAACAATTAAATTACAAATTCCAGGAAAGAAGCGATTAAAAAGCTATTAAATTAAGTGATAAAGAAAGAAATCATATACACCACCAAAATGCTTAGAGTAATTCTGGAACCAAAACTTGAGAGTAACTACTGTTTTCACTAACAAATTTCGCAGTCCATGGGCGGACGAAAGTTATAGGTGGTGGGAAAGGGGCTACTTATCAAATGCTATACATGCCATAAATTACTATTGCTCTGTAGAATCGATGTGGAAACCAGACTAGACTCGAAGACTATTACTGACATACAATGTAATCCGTCTTAATAGTGGCCCCAGTAAAGTCGCTAGTAAAAATGTATATTATTATTATTATTATTGTATCCTTTAATTCCTAGAGGGACATAGGGCTTCAGCCGTGCGTCTCCATTGCGTTCGGTTCTCTGCTAGAGTATTCACCTGGGTCCATGTCTGCCTGTTTGCAATTATCATATGATTACATTTGTTCTACTGAAAGCCAAATTACTAGGGTACACAAATGTTGTCTAACTGGCTACTTGATTATCTCCACCAAAGTGCATTCGAATCTAGTCTGCCTACCTGAAAACATATAAAGTGTAAAGCTACGTAAAACTACAACTGATTGACAGTTTGTTATGTCAGAGTATCACGAAATACCAGCTGCATTTAGAGGAAATTAAAATGATTTCATTATTTCTGAATTTATTTCGACAGATGATCTTCTAATTACCTATGTTACGTGAAGTACTGGTAGTGTTCTTTACCAGCACTTACTAAACGTTATTTACCTTGTTACCAATAAACCAATACACTACCGAACCTGTAATCACTGACGGCGAAACGCAAATTAAAAAGACCATCTGGTGCAAACCGGTCACAAAGCCAGCGTAGACGAATCCTTCTGCATAATATACCGGGTGCCTAACAAACTACCAAAATCATCGAAGCACCGCTTGCTCCAAACAGCAGAGGTTATTGCAATTCGCCTCAAAGAACCAGTGCTCTGTGTCCAAAAGAAACAAGTCCAGCCCCTACTACTGCCCTGGCCCTCAGTAGAGACTATAAACTCATGAATTTGTACTATTACCTTCCCTAATTCTTCTGACATTCAGTTTATTTTATGTTGATGCTGTTCAGCTGTAATTTATCAATATTATTGATTTGATGTTATTTAAACATTATTGTCGTTCATAAGACTAATTCATCCATTCATTATAATGTATATATAATTGTAGAACCTGATGGTGAATTTATCGAAAAGAGTTCTCTTTGTTCCGTGTCTATTCTTTTGAAAATTTCAATGGGCATTCTTAATCAATTAAAAAGACTTAGTTGGCGATGCGGTCTGGTGAGTAGAACATTTGCGCAAAATAAAGGGTGAAGATTTGTCAGGGAAAAATATTTAGAACTCATCTAACAAATATGGCTGTATTACAAACTAGAAGAATGTACGTGTTGAAAACATAATGAAAAAGGGCAAAGTGGCGCTGGAGCCTGTCCAAATGTGTATACGTTAAAACGAAATCTTAAAACATTGGAAGTTGCACTACAACTACTACAGCGTTGTTGAAGCTTTATATATATTGCTGGTAGCAAATACTACTAAATGCTATTTCTTTAAAGGCGCTGAATAACAAGATATACTTCTAGGGATTGTGTGAAAGAAATACATGCACAAAGATGACAGATAACGTGTCTGTATCACAACCCAAGAGAGCATCATTCACACTAGCAATTTGCGTGTCTGCTGTCAACTGTTTACGTGACAGTTTTAATTAGTATTAAACACAACTTCTGCAGGGAAAGGAAACATGTTAACAAATCATAATTCGAATAAAATAACAACAAAATCAACATGCTACCTTAATTATTTTGTCATCCTGAAGACCACACGCATGCAACTGATGTAACAGAATTAGAACATGCTTTGCATGAAATCCAAAAGTGGCAGCTCCATGGACGTGTCAGTCCACACTATCAATTAACAATAGTTGGATTCGGTGTTCATGCTGCTGTTATAAAAGTACTGATGAGAACATTTATCATACTGAAGCTTTAGAGGTAGGAAAAAATGACACATTAAGACTCTCAGATCTCATAAATGAAGTAGGGAAAGACCAGGTCAAATTCTGTTTCATACAAAAAGAGGTAAATACATTGATTGCATAAAACTTGTTAACTGTTTAATTAAGCGAACGTGAAGTACACAGCATGAGAAGTAAGTAGGAGGACGGTCGAATTAAGGTAAACGGTTTTAATATTCGTAAATGCAATGTGTCGCACCTCTAACCTTCACTCAGTTCTTTTTTATATCCAGATACCAAATCGTTCAATTCACTCCACTGCTTATCACTAAGCCTGTCGTTTACTTTTATTATTAAATGCAAGTGCAATATTTTTAAATGTTGAGTCAGGGGACCAAACTTTTCTTTCATTCAGCTTTCCTCCATGCTCTTGAACTGAATGAATCAACTGATGTTATCATTTATTAGATGGTTCAGGGTTAGAATACTGGGCAGCCATGCACCTAGTCGTCGTAGTATGATTCCTGGTCAACTTACTCCTAAAACCCCGCCCGGTCGGTAGTAGGCCAGGAAAAGAGGTTAGCTTTGCTGTGAGGCTAGCGACCCTACCCCGTGAAAACGACACAAACGCTACTAAAAGTCTAAAGCTTAAAACCCTATATTTCACTCCAAACTCAAAGGAGTGGATATATATGTGTATTTATACTACATAAAAAGACCTGGGAAAATCCCAATAATTAGGTTAGATTTAGTTAATTGTGAAAGGTTATAGAGTACCATATATGATTCCGATTACAATACTATAGGACATCCACGTTTCCATGTTCTACGATATGCTAACGCTGTACACAGCCAAATACTAATTAATTGTAATAAGAAGCACAAGTGAAAACTTGAAAAGATGTACTGTTAACGAAATCAAATTTCGAAAAGTGTGAGGCGAACCCAAAAGTGTGTGACCGCGCAAAAATATACAGCAGACGAGAACTAATGTTCAATAATACAATAGCAAATATGCGATAAGTGTATGTAAAATCAGTTTCTGTAAACGTATTATTTTTAAATTTTTGATTATAGCTTGATTCTACACCGCATTTTCGGTACAAGTATTGAATTGTCAGCATGTGACATCGGTAGCCCAAATTACACAGGCCGACTATTGATATCAGGTGTGCATCGGCAGGGAATCGAGCCCCGGACCGGTTTTGTAAGCGTACAGTTGGAGTTAACATAGAGATGCTACAAGGTTTCGTGTAAAGGAAATTCCTTTTTCATTAAGGTGAAACACGAAGACAGCTACAGGCACAGAAACCGAGAATTTGTACAGCGACTAGTATGTACACTGGAAAGTCCTAATTTTTAGCTGTAGTGAGATAGTTCAGTATCATGGAAATAAACATAGCGATAACGAAACAAAAGGTACCAAATGATAAAGTCTAGAATGCGAAACAAATGGTATCTTAAGAAAAGCAATACACAAGAAAGTACTGGACATTTAGAATAACATACGTGTCACTTTTGTGCAAATCTGTGTACATAAGTGAAAACCTAATTATCACTTATGACAACTAAGTACCTTAACAAAATATTTGTTTAGGAAAATGATGTAGTTGCGAGGATAAAGATAAGTTATGTGAAAGAAGGTATACAAGCTTATCTACTTAGGAGTTGGTGAGTTGAGGCCTTTGTGCAGAGATATGGGGAAGACTGTTCGGGTCTATACTTGTTAAAGTAAAGATTAAAGCACCCTGGATTACCAGAGATGAGTAAGCAGCTTATTTAATTGATAGTGAACAGTTTAATTATTTTACATGTATTCAAGTGTTGGTTTGTAGGGATTTGATTGGTTACAGGATCTTCATCATGAGTTGACATTGGTTAGAGAACCATTGGAAAACCTGGGAGTACTGGACAGCTGTTTCGTCCTAGTTCACATGTACCTATATTATCATGTTAAAATGGTACCGTGTAACATTATTTTATATTAATGCTTGCATTCCCACTACTGTAGTTCACCCAGTGTTGTTCGTTTTGGACTGCCTGTACTTACATCTGTTGTGTTGAAGCTTCTGAGGACAGTTTTGTTTGGGAAGAAAATATGTATTCAGTAGTAAGACATTTACCTCTTGATATAAAGTGACACTTAGAATACCCGAGAACTGAGAAGCAGAAGTATATTTGCATTGTAGGCTACATATGCTGACGGTAATTTCAAAAAATAAATTTCCTTTTATGCAATATTAATCAGATCTTTAAATGTAGGACATAAGTCGCTGGTAGTATATACATGGAATGGTTACAGACAAATAACTAATGGGCTCTTGGGGGAAGTTTATTTTACACTACAGGGGATTTTGACCTAATACAATGTGCATCGGTAGTACAACGGCTAAGACGCTCGCTGACCATGCAGATGGTTTTGGGGATCGCTCCCCTGCTGAAGCATGCCTGATATCAAATGATTGGCCTTCTAAATTTGGGCTACCAATATCACATGCTGAATATTCCATAAGTGTACGAAAATACTGTGTGGAACCAAGCTATAATAAAAAAATCAAACAGATAAACGAAAAAACAATAAGTGTGGATTTAAAGTTCATACTTAAAATGTTGACATGACTATAGAAAATAAACACTTACCCAAACAATTTGTCTTCTAAATATTATCACAATAAATTTCATGAAATTACTGAAAAAAATACATTCTTACCCTTTATTAATTCATTAAATGACTATGGGGCGACAAGAGTGATATAAAAAGAGTTGCATACAAAAATAAATTTTCTGTCATTCATCTAAAATCTAAGCAAAGAAAAGTGAAGTTTAAGTATCCTTTTTATGTGTAAGAATTAGGATGTTTTCATTTCCAAGGAGTCTCTGAAACGGTGATGAGTTTCTCTAGAGTAGCCTCTTAAAGTGAAGGTTTGAATCCTAAGCTCTCTTCTTTAATTACGCCTGCAGGTTTTGATTTTAAATTAAATTTCGTCAAAAAATGATATGAGGTAGAAAATCTTTGAAAAATAAGCTTTTATTAATTTAGAAACCTTTATAAATTTCTTTTTTAGTAACGTCTTAAAATATCGATGTGACATATTAGAAACCAAAGAGCTTATTTTAAGCACGTCATTATGCAGCATCGCATTTTATAGGTATAAAATTGAGTATTCCCTTTAACGTGCTGTTATTTCTTCAGCAGCTGAAATTCGTGAAGGCAATTATAATTAAACGGGAGATCGTCAAACCTATAGATGATGAAACGAAGATTCTGATTACTGAGAGAAATTTTGATTTGTAGAATTCCTTCGCAATTTGAACAGGTAACATGGAGTAATACTTCTGTGATGTCTTAGATCATAATATAATTGTTCATCACTTTGTTTTTATGAAGGTGAAAGTAATAGAAACTGGTCATTTTGTAGGGTTATGTAATGCCCCTACTTTATTGGTTTTCACGAATGAGGAATTCCCATGTTATCTGATGAAAGATGCCGATACTCTGCATAATTTTATTCTTTTGCTTAGAAAACTATACAGTAAAATGAAGAGCTTAACCAATCAAATAAATATAATGTGTGATTGGTTAAAGGTTTTCTTCGATTAAGACTATAAATATTAAAAGTGCTAGTGTTAATAAAGTTATCAATATGCAAAAGCACTATGTCTAGTATAACTAATACAAGTGAATGGTCTTTATCTTCAACACTACCACATATAATTCATGCACTGCCTTATTCAGATTCGGTCAGACAGAGCCAAAAGCGTCGGCAAAAACAATTAGATCATAAAAAGTATGCGGATGATAGTGATGAATCAGAATATGAAGACGAATGTGAAGAGGAGCATACAACTGACATTATACTGACATTCGTATTAGGAGTTGATCCTGGAAGATTAATAAACAAAGAACCTGTAGTAAATAGACCTAAATCATTTAACTCAAGTTCATCAAGTTCAAATAAAGTACATACTAACTTTATGTATTTCCACTTGGAATTTTCAATATTAAATCAAGAGGACTATATTTTTTCTACTGATGTGGTGATATTTTCAAAATCTGTTGCTAAAATATATCCAACTAATTGTACATCGAAAATGACAACACCCTGTGAATTAGATGAGACTTTATGGATCACATGGACTGAACAAATACCAATTGTAATTACTGACGAGACAATTATAAACTTTTGGAATTTAACACAAAATGGTGGTATTCGAGTTAAATGCTGGGATCAACGAGATAAATGCTCTATTCAAACAAGATTTGACAGACCAAGATCTATAAGTGGTAAAAATAATATGAATAGTCAAATAAACGACAATTCAACAAATAGTATAGGACTAAATGACGTTCAGTCTACAATAGATGTACTAAAGACCTACTGTAGAGATTCATCTAACATGAAAACGACAAGTTTCAATGTTAATCATATTCATACAGAGCATGAAGACACATTAGATGTAAAAAAGGATACTATAAAACGTAAGTTTGGTATTTTATGATGCATTTGAGGTACATTAGTATAGTAAGAGTGTCAGTATAAAATCAAATACACTCTGTTGTAGAACGCAACCGGTTAGGCGCTATTCGCATCAAAAGTAATTTAAAAGTAACTGTAACACTGTGACACTATTTCCCTTGAGTCTCAACTCAGACTATCGAAGATGGATATCTTAAAAACTGTACGAGCTCAAATTTGGATGGAAATGTGAATTTCTTAGTCTTAAGGATACTATTTTTTTATTACTTCACGTTCCCAGTGGAACATAAGGCTTCAAGCTAGAGGCTTAAAGTTTCTGTAGCAGTGTTTATTTTTACAGTATGGGGACGCTAGCTTCATACCCAACCTTCCCTCTTTACCAGCTTTATTTCTGGCTTAGCGAGGTAAAGGAGTGCATCGGCCGGGGATTGAACCACGGACCATTGGCATGGTCGGTGAGCGTCCTGACCGCTGTGCCACCGATGCACTAAAAGGATACTTTAGTAGGTTAATTTTGATATTTTACTCTGTTCTAGGATTTAGTCACCATTCTAACACTCTACATTAAAACATTTTAACTACTAAGACAAAAACTGTGTTGAAATCGTAATTCACTAAGCTACCTTATTGTTTTATGCATCTAAATAAATAAACTGCACACTACTGCCGAAGTTTTGCACACTATTTTCCAATGATAACAAGTTTTACTATAAAAATCACTGTGACTTTCAAGTAAACTAGTAGAAGAAACGATAGGTTGCATTTAGTAAAAGCCTGAGGATAACTGTGTGTCATTTGTATTATTGAAAAAGAGAAAACTTTTTCCGGAACCTGATAGGAGTTAACAGCTAGACATATATAGGAGGTAAGTTTTCATACACCAAAGTGTTAACCGGTTGACAGAAATCAGTAAATAAATTTGCAAAATGACTTTATATATTTGTGAGTGTACACTATTGGTCTAAAGGTGTATGATGTTCTAAGTCTCGAATTTTGCCTTATTCATGTATCTGTCGGTAGGTATTGACAATAAATTAAAAGTACAATGAAAACGAACTCGGATCATGATTAAGTATGAGAGGTTAAACCAACATACATCTGTATTTTTAGTGCATTTAAACAGACTTTCTACGACCACAGGTTAAATGATGCAGTATCATGTTGGAAATAACAACCAAGTGAGAAAGCTTGTTTGATTTAACTATTCTGATTAACAGTGAAGATTTAACAATGAAACGTTTGGGCACTAAACCTCTTAACCAAAACGAAACAATTTAAACAAATAATTTTGTTAGTACTGAGGCTTTAAGTACGAAACTGTTCGTTAATTATTCTGCAGTTAGATCACAGATAAACACTTGAAAGTAAATTTTACAATTTTCTCCTGACATATTTCTTAGAATATTCATTTTTAAATGTCAGTCATGCCTAATAACTTATATTTGTTTTCCTCAGGTATTGAAGAAATGGAAGATGAAATTAGAATTCTCTTTCTAAAGTGCAAAACTCATTTGCATGCATTACATAAAAATTAGTCATGCAAATTAGATGCATCAGAATAGCAATGAGTTCGTAGCTAGAAATTTTACAGGATAAAATTATAATGATAAAGGTTAATTTGAG
This sequence comes from Trichobilharzia szidati, assembly GCA_944472155.2. Classification (NCBI taxonomy): domain Eukaryota; kingdom Metazoa; phylum Platyhelminthes; class Trematoda; order Strigeidida; family Schistosomatidae; genus Trichobilharzia; species Trichobilharzia szidati. Next base: position 90,158,529 of record OX235273.1, read on the forward strand.
AAAAGAAATCTCCAATGCCCTTAACATCGATAACTACTGAATAATGAAAATGCGACTGTAAGATATGGCTGTCAAAAATGAAGCGTACTTTGTAAACCATAACAAACTAAAGGATTACTAAGTTACTTACAGGTAAATCAAAATAGCTGGAAGGATCTGCACGATGAAGGTTGTTAAAGTTACGAAGAGAGGAAATTTGTTTGACTAGTTACATTTACTGGAAACAATCAAGACATCAGTCGATTAAAGTGGTGAAGTCAAATAATCAATAACAACAATAACTGCTTTATTTGAAACAGTATTTTGGTACAAATATTGAATTTTCAGCATGTAGTACATTACTGCATCTAATTATCTTATTACAGTGGCAAAAATTAAAACAAGAGCATTCACACTGATTATATTGCTCATTATGAATATGAATATAAAATTAGATTAGGTGAAAATATTAACAGCATAATAATGAAAATAAAAAGGAAAAAAGAGGGCAGTTTACTAAGTGTTACTCAGCAAGTCGGTGGTGGCCGCTATAGCACTTTTCTCATCACATTAAATATGTGCCACATTAGGTATTGTACAGTTTTTATACTTAGTCATCCGAGCATATAGTCTTCTATAGTTGCTTCTAGTGATACCTGATGAGATTAAAGGAGAGAGTTCTGTATAGAGTGGATGCTCAGGGTGTGACAGGATAATATTTGTTAATTCCTTGCAGGTGTCCATGTGTCTATCTACAAGAGTATTAACAAAGTGGTTTAGCAATATCCCACTCGTCCTATCGACAGCTTTTAGTACCATTCACAGTATAACAAAGTGTTTCTTAAGTAGCCCAGGAAGGATTAAGTAGGAGCAATAAATAAGAACAGGGGGAATACAAGAATTAGCAAATTTTAAAAGTAAAGGTTGAGTGATACTGAATTGTCTTAACTTCTTAGTGTAGAGCGTTAGACGAAATATCTTTCCAGAAACTAACATGACGTGGGAAGACCAGGAAAGATCAGAGGAAATACACAATCTAAGATATTTGATATTCGATACACTTTCAACTCCTGTACTATCTATGATAGTGGAACCATGAAAATGAACCAGTTCATGTTAGCCGCGATTGCATCTGGAAGCGAAATTAACAGCCTGACATTTGGACGGAGAATTTATTTTAAGACCATTTGGCAAGGACCAGAGACTGATTTCTAATGAAAATTTATTCATTTCAAACAATCTGACTGAGAAGTAACAGACATAGAAACAGTAAGGTCATCGGCATATTTTACAGAATTGGTCTCATCAGAATGGGGTAGGTCATGTAGGAAGAAAGAAAACAGACAATGAGAAAGAACAGTCCCTTGAGGAAAACCAGGTAGAGTAAGTGAAGCAGTGGGGGAATTTCCATTGTAAACAATCTACTTCTTCCTATCAGAAAAGTAAGAATGCAACCACTTATTAGTTCAGCAGCCTGCTTGTTTCTCAGCGAGCTTGTTTAACAAAAGACGTTTAAATGAAGAGTCAAAGTCAGATGTGTAATCTAGGAGATACATATTTAGCACCTCTGTCTAAATTGGCGAAGATATTATGATATAAGACAACAGTGGCACCTACTATGTTTATAAGCAAATTGATTAGGATCATTAAAAGTTTTCAATGAGGGCTCAAGGTATAGTAAAAGCAGTTTTTTCATTATTTAAAAAAAGGTGAGGTAATTGTAATAGGCATAAACTTAACATTTGGTCCACTTGATGATTTAGGCACAGGAACCAAATTAAATCAACGAGAATAATGAAAGCAACTAATCACATTTTAAAATTTCCTCTAAGCACATACCAATCAGATAAATTTTATTGATTACTGGGAAAGGAAACAGAGATTTGGCATTATTTGAATGCATTTTATTCATTTTTTTTATCAAGAATGTAATCGCTTGTCTGTTCAAGTATCATTTCAATTGGGACACAGTCTTATTCTGACTGACACCAAAACATGTTAGCTGCATCAGTTAAATTGATATTTTGGGCACAACACCTGGATAATTTCTCTTTAACATTATGAAAAATGCTCAGTTTCATAATCTGGTAGGTTTGTGGTACTTTAATATCAGACACTTTGCATGCATATATATATATATATACCTGTGTTTGTCTTATAGATAACAATACATCCCTAAGGAGTCTGAGCAGTGCACATATTTTAACGAATGTTAATCAGAGATCAGTAAAAACTAGCAAAATTGGAGATTTTATTGATAACTGGGGTTCGTGTTGTTTAGTTCTACAAAGTGGACATTTATTCCGTTTGAATCCACCGCAATGGATTGTAGCACGTAAACCAACAGTTTACAGTGTCCATACAACTTCGAAACTACCTCCATCGTCTTCGGTAATTTTACAAATAGACAACAGTTTTAAAGACATATTGATTGGTATGAAGCTGACTACCTCACTAATGTCTTTATATCAGCGAAGAAAATTTAGACCTATCATATTAACTATAGACAGACTGCATAATCTTCCTGTGATAGCACACAAAAGTTATGAAGAAATGAGAGAAATTTGTGAACCAGTAAGATTGATAACCAAATTTTCAAATGTCTGGAATCATCAGTCACGAGAATATTTTCAAGACAAAGAAGTATACATGGATGAAGTACAAGTAAGTTTTTCAAAGTCATGTTACTGTATATCTATGATAAAATATCATCTTGAGTATCGGATTAAAATTTCTAACTTCACCTAAAAAATAGACCTCGCCACCAGGCCATATCAGCTAGAGAAGTGTTGAAAACCAAGAGGAAGTGAAGGACTGTTCCATTCTCCTTTGAGATCATTCGATGGTATGAACTCAAGACCGTGTGAATAACTTAGCCAAGGTTTTGCAGGGAATTTCCTCTCATTTACACACAACTGAGTTTGAATTTGGCAGTCGATGATTTCGAATTTTTAAATCCATCAATTTAAAAATAATAGTTATTGTTGTATGCAGTTTTTTCTAGTACTGGCATCGTTAATTATTATTTGTTTTCAACTGGAAAATGAATGAAAAGAAAGTAGTGGCTAGTGACAGTTGCATAAGAGGTGCCTGTCATGGCTCAGGTAGTCTTGCTGATAGCGTTTCGGTGCGTGAAACAATGGGTTCTGGGTTCAAGTCACAGTGGAAACATCATTACTCACTGAAGAATGCGCGTCCTGGATTCCAGTTCCAGTCACCATCCATGGAATTACTTCATATCAGAATATCAGTTGAAATTGTCAGCTAATGCTGGGGGAAACCAACTAAAACACATTCATAGACTGAACAGATGCTATTAGGAAATTGAAAGTGTCAGTGATTAAATGAACTTTTACATCTTATTTCTGTATTAAATTCACATGTTACTTAAACTTGAAAGCTTCCTCTCATATTTTTAACATACGTTGTAGCGTAAGCTTTAGAAGCCCTAGCAAGTAAGTGACATTTGAAGATACACAGGCTTCATTTTCTGCAAATATACAAACAGAGATTATTCTGACTTTAGCTGAAATATATACAATTTGCTGAAAAAATTAAGCTATTAAAGTTGAATATGAAGTTGTCTGCTTGATGGTGGTTATCAGAAGGTACTTTTCGTTTCATTTAGGACTAGTTAGCTAGCTTTGCCTGCATCCGAAATGGTGAAGACTTCCCCACTCACACCCAGACCCATCATAGGTATGTGCAAATGACAAGGCGTTACGCACTAGCTTACTGAGTCGTGAGAGTCTTCTCTTATACGACAGTTATGATTTAATATGATTTGTTTATACTTATTACATTTCACAGACATTTATGGACATATATGCCGCTTAAATTGATGCTTCAGTTTTGCTGCGTGCTTCGCTTTCGATCCCAAAACCAATAAAATGTTCAACATGAATTTCACTGGTTGCCATCACCAAAAATAGCTTAATGTTAGAAGTCAAGACGGTATCGAAGCATCTACTCAAGGTGCCCAAATTTCAAAATACATCTAACCATTTTAGTCCAGAAATATCATCGAAAATTCACAAGTATGACTGAATAATATCAGCATCTTGGTAGACTAAAAGCCACTGTGACAACTTGATTAAAATATCTAGCTTATCAAGTGGTAATTTCTTACAGTTTGGGCAAGTGTCACTAGATGTTTTTTCTGATTTTAACAGTATGCTAACATAACTTCTAACGTAAGTTGTAGTTACTAGTCTTTCTCTTATTGGCTAACAAATACATCATTTGGATTCGGAGTGTCAGCTGATTCACTTCTTTTGTGTTCATTTCTAGAGACGATTCAGACATATGTAGACAGTTTTCAAAATTAAATCATCTAGTAGTCTTATTCAGAAGTCAGTTCCAAACTATGTCATATTCATAGATATGAGTATTTTAAATTATAGTGATACCTATAAGGTATTGATTTGATTTTCAGATTGATTTCATCGCTGCACTTTAAACAAATGAACTTTTGTACTTTATTTTTTACCAACTTAAGTTCAACCATAGAATTTTAGGTAAGCACCAGTATCTGTTTTTATTGTCATCATCATTCCAAATGATTATGTATAGATTAATTGGATAAGTGACTTCATTTTTAAAAGAAAGTAAGTGAACGCTGTAAAAAAAAACAGATACAATATGGACACAAAGCGAATAGAAGGTGTCTTTTTTACGGATGACATATTTAGACATTTCTTAGAGTTGATACTCAGCTAATAAATGAAACGTTTAGTTGCGAAAAAGCCTGTTGTATTTGGTAGGTTGGTAAATAGTTGGTCAGTTTGAAACTATTACTATTATTCTGATATTTGACAACACCTTAGACAACTGTGTCTACCATTTCAAACACGGTACAAAAACATTGTAAATTAAACTATGAGAAAGAAAGCCAAAATGAGTGTATCAATAATGTCGGGAAAAGGGAAGAATATTTGCCCATTAATAAATGGTTTTACTTTTTACTAAATGCTTATTAATTATCTTGTAGATGTCTCTAGGTTGGCTAGTGAAGTTCAATGGACAAAGGTTATTCAATAAGAACACAGTATCTTATTGTTTAAGTTAATATACCAAAATTAATACACAATGAAGTAAAAGGTAATGTAGCTGACAATGACAAATTAGTTGTCAAGATTTCGGTTGTTTGAGAACTGTGGTGACCGACAAAGTTTATTACTGTATTGTTTAAATACTTACTGTTGTTTGTTAATATTTATTATATGAATTACAAATAATTCTGCCAGATATAAATTTCTAAATTCACCCCTCTCTGTGTTTTGGTTGGTTTCCTGTAATTCGGTCACTGTGAAATACTACTATTACAAATAATTATTACAAAAACACTTTGGTCTGTCAGATTAAATTGCTCATTTCGATTTCGTTTGACAGTGGTTTAATGTTCTTTACTCTAAGATGTGTTTCGGTGGTTCAATGTTAGAATCTTCGTGAACCATGTTGGAGGTTTGGGTTTGATTCTTAAGCCTACTAGGCGGTCGCAAGCCCTGAAAAGAGGATAGGTTGGACGGGAGTCCAGTAGACCACCCTCTAAAAACAACCCACCGCCATTGGAACTTCAAATCTTAAAGCTCTATGTTCCACTCGGAAAGCAAAGGAATGAAATAAAAATTGTCAACTGTTAATTAACACTTCTTCATCAGTATTGAGAATGAAGCATAAGTAATTCAACTTTTCAGACCCGTAATTAGGATGATTGGTGCTTAAAACCAACCACTTTTTTAACGTCCCAATATCGTAAAACATATACTGAAACTGGACCAAGATCATAATGCAATGTTACTGGTGACCATACAAATCACAACTTTTATTTTCATTTATAAAATTCGCCTCGAATCCAGTCACTCATTAGCGCCAGGATTCATGAAATTGACTTGCTTCAACTATCTCATATATTTCATTAATTTTCTTACTTAGTTGTAATATTATAGTACTATTTTCTGTAAAATTTACTACAGGTAATTCTAACAAATAACGTTGATTGCTCTCAACTGCGGGAACTGATTCAGACTACACCTATAATCATTGACTTATACGATCGAGGACGCAAACCAGCTAAAATGAACAAACCCAAAAGAAACGATGTGAGTGGTTTATTTTGTACTGAACCAAATGATGATAAAATCGGTGAAGTTCAACCAAATTTACGGACAAACACCTTTTCAGTAGAAGGTATAGATCAAAAGAATGATGAAACAAATGATGAATCAATAGCATTTCCAACTGGAAGAATCAACGTTGATTTGAGCGAAATGATCTGGCTGAAATGTGTCACCATGAAACAAAAATTACCGGTGTTACCAGTAAGTGAATCTGACCTAGACTTGCATAAGTGCAGTAAAGACATTAAGGGGAACCCCAGGCATATTTCGCGAGATTATATTGGTTACGTAGACTGGCAGTGTCACTTATCGATTGAAATAGAGATAAATATTAACTTAAACGAGTTACTTCAAATAAATTCTTTACCTGGAAATGTGAAGACTTTTGAACGAATGGTTTTCATTCTGGAGAAAGCTGGAAGCAATAAACAAGGTAAAGTTAAAGTTGAATTTATTTTCTATAATTAAATTAGCTACTAATAAGTAGGCCAGTAATTATTTTGAAATTTAATTTTGTGTTACGCTTAGGGAAATACCTAGGGCCTAATCAGATGCTCAACCACTCACGACATTCATAGGTCAGTACACATAATTACTAAGCATCTTACTCACCTACCACAGAGGAAATGGAGTCAAGTGCCTCTCGAGTTAAGTGAGCAAGATATCTTCTTATTATCCGACATTATAGGAATTAGGATAAACTTGAATGAAGCAACAAATGTAATTCCACACTACAATGCCTAAATTCTACTCTTACATCAACAGCGAATGTAGCAAGATAATTCTAGCCCATTTTCAATTATATCCAGTGGTTTCATCCAAAATGTTTACGACCTAAGCAGTTAACTAATTAAAATAAGTAAGGAATGATGCAGATAGTTACATTAAATGAAGTTATCAAGCATTAAAAAAACTAATTATTTGTAGAATAGTTAGCTAAATATTCTTCAAAAAAGTGGAGAGTTCAAAATTTTTACAGAAACAACATTTAAATAGCGAATTTATGTCATTATAACAGACTATGCACCTACAAAATGTTTTAAAATATTTAACTTGGCTTTAAATAGGTTGTTACTAGAACACTGATTTGTTGATCCACCAATAATGATCATAGATGCATTAGAATTCCTTCTTTTCTGCATCTGAATCTCTCACTTAGCAAAGTTTTATGACTTAAAACGAAGTTTAATTTGTTTAAAACTTGTTTTCTCTTACTTGTTGCACGTTGCAGATGTACAATTTCCTGAAGTAGTCAAAAATATCAAATCATTCGTTCTGAAATCCAATGCACATTGCCTAGGGATATCAGATGACTTACCAGTGCACATATTACAAGCAAATATAAATTCTAAGCAGTCACAATATATTCCATGCATTTATTCACGGCCTTCAAGTTCAACATCTTTATATTCTACTAAAGTAGATAGTGAACAGGATCATTATTTGATGGATCAGTTAGTAACAGGATTTCATTTGATTGACGAAGACTTTGATTTAATTGTCCTTGAAACAGCTAACAGCAGTATAAGTAAGAATTTAGAGGAATTATTTAATAAGAGTTTGGATACATTCAGTAGCAATTCAGTGTTTCAGTCTACTGAAGAAAAAAATTGTGTAAAGTGTTTGAAAAACAGTGGTTTGTTATTTACAGAACGTTTATATGCACCACTGAACTGGTGTCTGCAAGAAAATATTATGGCAGTTCCAATGAGACAAATAACTGGAAATTCAATACTGCATATAAGGGATCTGCTACCCCGTTTAGCCTATTGCGCCATCAATCGAATTACAAGTTTAAGACTACACTGTCAAACACTGTCAAGTAGTTTTCGAGCAAATTTATTCCCAACCTGTGAAATGATGAAAGCATTATTCAAAGAGTTTTGTGTATCGTCACTTTTAACTAATTTGAAATCATCTCCAAGGAGTTTATCTGTCAAATCAATGCAATCATCTCTGACAAAAATTGATACTGATCAAGTTAGCCAGTATAATTCCACTGATAAGAATGAAGGTAATATTCTAACGAAGGATTTAAGCAAAAATAAAAGAAGGTACTTGTCAAAAAGCTGTTCAACAATAGGTAGATCTTCAAAAAGACCACTTTCAAAAGACAGAAGTTTTTACAATTCGCTTATATTTGATGAGCACTACAACGACAACAAAAATATCATTTATAATTACAGTATTCAATTTCTTAATTCGTCGATAATTTCAAAAAATGAACTGTATCATGAAATTCTATCTAAGAAAGAAAAGTACGCTTATTGTACTGATTATTTGCATTCAGGAAGCTTTGAAGTAACCCAAGAAGATTGTTATAACAATAAAGCAATCAACAGAAAATTAGCTTTGAGCGCTAAATCCATTTTCAAATCAAGTTCACGAAATAGTTCCAAGTGCAAAAAAGAGAGAAGGTGGAATAAATCAACAAATCTGTTGTGCGAAAATTCACCATACATCTCATTCAAAGCAAAACTTTGTCGAGACATCAATGAGAGCCAAAAATCTGTTTGAAAAAAATATTATGATTATTTTCACTTTCACTGTTGTTGATATTTGTATTTTTAATATATTGTATACTTAATATTTTAAGTAATTTGAATACGATATGTACTGTAAGCATTCAGCTTTAAATTGTGGATAGTCTGTAGTGGTCATTATTTAAGCATAAATATATGGTATATACTTTAATAAGCCGTTCAATGGTTACGTCAAAAGTCTTGTATATAAAAAACAAAAGCACAAAGAATAACATATGTGTAAAACTTGGGCACTGTGGTAGTAAGTAATTCCATATTAGTTTGTTTATTAGATGTATCACACAGTGAAACAGTATTATTTACTGGATGACGCTTTGAACAAAATTTATTGTTCATAATCATATCAATTATAATCACACGACTTCGAAACTTGAGTTTTATAGTCTTCTTTGTTCCCTCCTATTTGTCGTAGGGGTAGTAGAATTTTCCAGATATCTAGGACAGGTGTTGAATCATTCCTATTACACGTATTTGCAGTTGATTCGATAAACAAAGCTTCTGTTATCAATCTCTCCCTCCACCCTGTGACATTAGATAAACTAAATTGTTTTGTTTTAAAGGCTCCACAGGATCCTTTAACCGACAAAGCTTGTTTCTAATTGAGTTTGAGGGTTTGAATGCCACTTTTATTCTTATCTTTGTAAGAATTCTGCGTAAGGTTTCCGAGGTTCCTTCCTTGTATGGGATTACTACTGATGATTTAGATTCCTTATTGTTGGTGTTGTCATTATCCTGCACATGTTTGACATGTATGTCGTCATTAATATTATTATTATTATCACTATCAGTACTATTATTACATATTTTATTTTTACATATCCCTACATATTTCCTGACTAATTTATCAGGGTAATTATTAAGTTTCAAGGCTTCTCTCATATGCCTCACTTCCTGTCTTAAATTTTCCTTGGTACTACTTAGTTTGTGTGCTCTGTTATTTAAACATTTCATCAATCTTATTTTCACTGACATAGGATGGGATGATCGGAAGTCCAAATATCTGTTTGAATGTGTGGGTTTCCTGTAAACACTAGTGTTTAACTTCCCATCTTCTTTCCTTTTTACACTACAATCTAATATTGAAAATTCCCCTTCCTGACTTTCCAATTCATAAGTGAATTGAATTATGTTCACCTTTGAGTTAGTGTGTTAGAAAAATCTATCTAAATCCTGTGTTCTAAGTACAGTGAATGTGTCATCTACATACCTCCATCATACTTTTGGGGTTTGGATGAACATTTCAATCGCTATCTTTTCCCACCTATCCATGAATATATCTGCCACAACCGGGGATATTGGTGACCCCATTACAACTCCCTCAGTTTGTTTGTATATTTTCCCCTGGAATTTAAATACTGTGGAAGTCAGGCATAGCTGCACTCCCAGTATTGTGTCTTCAAGTGGCTGTTTCGTCTTAAGTTCGAGTTGTTGGTCAGAAATGAGCTCGTTTCTGACTGCCTCTATTGCCATATTTATTGGTATACGTGTATATAAACTGACAGTGTCAAAACACAAAGAATATCAAAACTATGGAAAGACATCAACTAGAAACAGTCTAAAATTATTCCTGTACCATTTGTTACACTAATTATCTTCACAATATTCTAAGTTCAAAGGTGGAGACCTTGGACGTGAGGGAGTTTCGTTTCATGTTGTCTTTACAGAATTTTACCAATTATCAACTAAATGATTGATAATAATAATAATAACTGATGCACTATATACGCAATCTTTGACTGATTAAATCTGCAGAAAGACTCAATACTATGGTGAACTTCCAAATCTCTTTAAAAGTATTTTTCAATTGTATATGTGAAATCGCTAGCAAAAGTCAGGGAAATAAACGGAATAAACTGATTACTAGCTTGAAAAATTCAAATCCAAAAAGTATTTTCCCCTCCAAAACTTTGGTCTAAATGACTGCGGTTTTTGAAATGTTTGCCCTAAAACGGTAGTTTTGCAAGTATTCGCTCTCCACAGTAGTTTCACTACAGCTGATAAAATGAATATGCGATTTGGAAATCTCTAAACACAAACTGAAGAACTGACACCTTAATGAAGGGACGTGAATGAAACACTTAAGTCTGCCTTGTTTGATTGCACCCATAAATATATACGAACAGTAGACATAATAAGAGTAACGCGTTGAACAAAAAGCAGGAAAGCCATAATTAAACTGTGAAAAGAAAATCAGGATATAGTATTAATGAACCCTTATAAAGGTTCGCAAGTAGGTCTTCTGAGCAAGATGAGATACTTTCCATCAGGTGAACAGTTTACGAAGTGACTATCATAAGGTACAGTAAATCTAAACTACTGTTGATGTGTGTCGGTGGCACAGTGGTAGAATGCTCGCCGACCACGCATGTGGTCCGGGGTTCGATTCCCGGCCGACGCACTCCTTTACCTCACTAAGCCAGTAATAAGACTGGTAAAGAGGGAAGGTTGAGCATGAGGCTAGCAACCCCATCTCGTAAAAATAAATACCACTGCTACTAAACCTTCAAGACCCTAGCTTGAAGTCCTATGTACCACTGGGAATTTAAAGGAATAATGAAACTACTGTTGATTCGAAAGAGAAGACTGAGAAATGGCTGAATGAATTATTTAAAAGATTGAAACGAGGTTATAAAATGGGATGTCATATAATCAAGCCGACTGATACGATCACACCGAAAATTTGTAGTTTATCAAAAGAGCATAAAAATAGGTTACATATTCGATTACTGTTATATATTTGCTGCTTTCTGCATTGTCTGACAGCTGGGTAGATGGTGAAACTCATACGGCCGTTGCATGGCAAACACACTTTGAAATATAGCTCTCAATTCGTTGAAAGGATAAGAGATGTGAATATGAATTATAGTCCCATTATTTCTTTCGATTTCTTTGTTTTTGTCATCTACTAACATATAGTTGGTGGAAAGAGTAGTTTTTGTATGTGACAAGTTGATCAAACAAATGGTTTGGCTATGGGTTAGCTACAATTAGGATAGGATAAAGTGAAAGTATTTCTAGATACTTTTGGAAACAGGAAACAAGATAACCCAGAAAAAGGCAACATATGTAAAAAATCAAGACGGATTGGTCAGCTCTGTATATTTTTGAAAACGTTTGGTTCATACAACTGGGTTAATCTGTTCATCTTCTCTCTTTTCCGGGGGTGGGGTTTCGGACTGCATTGGTCGGGAATCAAACTCGGACAATATACATGGCTGGAGAGCATTTCACCATTAAAACATTCTGAAATTATTCAACAAAAATGGGTATCCGGGGGAAACCCTTCATAAATATAGAAAATTGGCGCATAGTAAAGTTAGTGAGTCGATAGTCCCAAGGAAGATGCTTTTCTTAAAACTGCAGTTTGGTGAAGACGTAACGTGCTGTATAAAGTGCATGGAAAAAAGTTTCCAGTGCAACAGAGTTGTCATATTTATTCATAAGTTAACTGATAGTGTTTTCGACAATAAGGATAAAATACGTACTTTGCTCTTCATTATATGTGTCTACCAGCTAGATTGCTTCTGTGAAACTATTTACATTGGCCATGTTATTATTCTTATTCCGAACACTAATCTGTATAGTGAGGAAGGGTGAAATATAGTCGATTCGTTGCTGTCTTATAGCACATCCTCACGATACTGTACAGAATCCGTACTAGCATGGATATTAGAGCTATTTATCTCGTTGCTTGTGATCCTGGTATCGTCTTACCAGTTGGTCCCTTATATGAAACAGAAGTCACAGGGAATCGCACGAATTAGCCAAACTTGTTCTCTCTGAAGTTATTCATATAAACACTTTCTTTCCCTTAGCCATCTCGGCGATTCCACATGTTTAAACACAAAAGCTGTCCTAACTACGAACTACTACTATCCCAGCTATCTTAATAATTTACTTGCCTTACTTTGAATTGTTCTCATGCAATTATAATCAATGGTTTGACCATTCATTTATTCTTATTATTATGTAACCACCTACTTTAGTTTTAATGATTTTACGGTGTAATTATTTCTGCCCTTTAATTTTTACCCTAATTTTTTCAACGTCTTTGTTAGTTAACTTTCTAAAACACACAACCTTTTTTCATTTACAAAACAAAGTGACTTTGCAGAATGAAATAATTGTTTAACAATTGTTGAAGAAATCTGTTAATTCCTATTCTAATACTACAGAATGACATTAAAAATTATTTGGACTAGTTCAGCTACTTGTTAGTAGCTTGTAATAATTTCTTGATTTTCCAGTAAGACTAACTTGGATAGCCTTGGACTGTTTGGCTGTAACTGATGTATTGTGTGATGATAAAATGTGAAGTGAAAATCTGACGCGGTGCAGGATCCAAACCAGCGACCTTCAGACGACTAGTATGATAGTCTGTCAGCTGGACTAAGAGACACACCTGCTAACCAGGTCTAGTGATAAGTTTCATAAATTTTACCATAATTTTCGAGAATTTTCCCTTACAACTGTATGGTTTCTTCTAGTGGAACATCGGTAATTCAACACAAATTTTTGTACCGTATTTAATACTATCCTTATTAGGAAGCCTATTGAGTTAGTGCTAACGACGTCATTAAGCTTAATGAAGAAAGCTTCATTTCCAAATATCATGGCCTGTAGAACAACATTCCATATCTAAGGAAGAAATTTTCACCATTATTTCAAACATTGGTTATTGCTAATAGCCCTTAAATTGTTATTACTTATTCTGTGGGTTCTGATGCATTACACCTGTTTTCAAGTGATTAATTGCTCTTTGGATTGGATAAGTCATGACGTAGAGATAATGTATTTTCAAATGAAAAGTAGTAATCAGCCCTCTTCAGAGCACTAGCACTTTATGTTGTATGATGCGACTTCTGTTGTTATTTAAGTTTTATTCATTTGAACTAGCAGTTCTCTTTCTTTTTGTATCAGTAGGGTTAGTATTGCCAGCTGAAAAATCAGTGTATTTTTCTGTGAATTTGGTGTATTTGTTCTGATTTGTAGGCATTCCTGTCGAATATCTCTTGGTAACAGGTAACACCAAGTAATAGTGCAGCTCACTCCGAAGGTAGCACCGTCTCCTTCTGCCTACAGACCACATTGCTGACATCATTAATAAGTGTTGATGAGTTAAAGTTGCGCATCTTGTTAAACGGTTTTAGTAAATCAGCAATGAACCACCAGACTCCTTTCATTGTTCAGCTAAAAACATCAGAAAGATTCAGAAAACCATTACTCCCTTAGGTGGCGTACGCCCAATCAATCCATCTCCATTTTCTTCTACATGTTTCTTTAGTGATCGGCTCTTGATTGGTTTGATGCAAACCAGAGTTTCTTGCTGCTAATTCTTTCTAGCCGGCTATTTGATCCTCAGTATGGAGCTGATGAAGTGGGCTGCTGTTGATGAAAGTCTGCAACCTGTTGGAAATCCTTTTTGTGACACACACGTCAAGTTTCTGATCCGTATAGAAGAAGTGACTGGCATTACATTTGTGTTGAAAATCCGAATCTCCTTCTTTGTGCTGACTGCGTGCAAACGATTTCTAAACTAGTTTCAATGTTGATGAAGGCGTATCTTGTCTGTCAGATTCTGGCTGGCTTTGACATCTTTATCCGTTCCGCTTGCAGTTGGAACGGTGCTTCCTAGATAAGTGGAGGAGGTAACCATCGTTAAATCTCTCCCGTTGATTGTGATTGGTGTTGGTTGTTGTTGCCGTTGGCTGGTTGGTTATCTTCATCACCTCCGTCTTCTCTATGTTCACTCAGAGTCCTGTCTTCGCTGCCTGCCTCTTCAGCCAGTTTGTTGGTTTTCGCCTGTAAGTCTTCGAGCTTGTGTGACATTAGACATATATCATCTGCGAAATCCAGATCTTCTAGACTCTTGTTATCGATGATCTAGCATATTCCTGTCTGCTCACTCTCCACAGTCTGACGTATAACCAGTCCAACATAATTAAGTATATCATCGGTAACAACAGACAGTGAGCTTTGTCTTACTCTTGTATTCACTTCGAATGCCCCGCTTATTTTTCTGTTATGGATCATCTGACACGTGGCACCATTATATAGCCAGCTGTTTAATGAGGTTGATAAAGGTTTATTATTATTATTAGAGCACTGCAATCCATGGTGTTGAAGCAGTTTTCAAATTACCTCTTGGTCAACGCCGTACTGTTGAAGGCCTTTACGAAGTGGATGAAGTTGAGGTAGCGGTTTGATTGCCATTCTATGTTGTGTTCTGTGATGACGATGCGTAGAGTTGTAATTTGATCAGCACATGATTTGCTTTTCCTGAAACTAGCTTGTTCCGGGTGGGATGCTGAATTCTGTATATAGTGCATCTTTTATTCTCTCCAGGATGACGTGACTTAGTATTTTACTTAGCGCGAACAAGAGCATTATTCTACACCATTTCTTGCAGAGTGAGGCGCAAGTTACCCTTCTTCAGCAGCTTGGTGGGGTAGCCGTCCTTTCTTCCAATCGGTAGGTACCTTTCTTTCCTTCGAAAGCTTTTGGAATAATGGAGTGAACACATCTACCGCAGTCTCTGGGTCCGTTTTCAGTGCTTCGGGAAGAATTCCGTCTGATCATGTCGCCTTCACGGACACCAGTAGCTTGATCGCATTCAGGATTCCTGCTTTCGTTGGAGGATTAGTGTCCACTAGCAGGCAGTTCTCTGCGTGCTGTTGGTGTTATTTCTGGGTGAGTTACAGGTGATGGTCGGTTCAAGAGTCTTTTGGAGTGATCACTTCATTGTTTGATTTGTTTCTCTTCCTTCATAATCAGGTTTCCTTGAACATCTTTTCTTGGTTTTATCATCTGAGTTGATCTCTCCCCGGTTATAAACCTGGTTATCCGATGTAATTAATGTTCTCAGGTCTATTTTACCTGCTGTCTGTCTGTTCAGCTTCAGTTGTCGGCCAGTGTGTTGTAGAATTGTCTTTTGTCTTTCCTAGCACTCTTCTTTACTGCTCTATTCAGTGCAGTGTACATTGAACTCATTCTGTTGTCCGTTTTTGCATTGAGTCATCTTCGCTTTCACCATTCTCCTCTTCTATCTTCTATTAGCTTCCACATAGGTGTCCGTTGAGAGCCATACCTTGTCTTGTATTTTCTTTCTTCTTAGAACAGTCGTACACTCTTTCTTGAACATCAACTTTAGAGAGATACAGTGTTCTTCCACGCAGGTTTCCTCAGAAATACCACATAGTTTCTCTGACTTTGCGCTGATCTGATCTGTAGTGAAGGCATCCCTTGTGGTTTTGTCCTTCAGTTTCTGAATGTTGAACTTGAATTATGGTCTGTCTCCATTTGTTTTCATGGATTTCATCTTCACCTTGAAGGTTCCTTGAACTCGTCTGAGGCTACATTTGCTCCTCTTCTCGACTTTGTGTCCAGCAGACTAGCTGCGTCTCCCCTTTCTTGAGCAGTATTGAGATGAAATCTATCTGGTTTGTGGTATGTCCTCAGGCAAATCCATTTACTTTGTGCATATCTTTGTGCTTGTAGGCGCTGCCTCCAATCACCAAATCATTGAAAGCGCAGAAGTTTGCGAATAATTCTCCGTTCTCGTTCATTTCGCCGAGAGGCTCGCGACCCATGATGAGTTCTCTTCCTGTATTATTCTCAGAGTTACACTAAAACTACAATTGCTTTGAAACAGGAACAGTGTTCAAAAGAATAAGAGATTAAGAATATTTGTAAAGTATGTTTTAAAATTAGGAATAAGAAAGGAAAGAATAAGAGAAAATAAAACGAATCAATATCTAGTATACAGCAAATTATTATATTATTATTCCTATTTCAAGGCTCTTGCTATTTCAGTGGTAATCATCTCTGAGTGATACGCACCAATTAAAACTTTTAGACTATGTAATTTATTAGTTTTCTAGAGAACGATTTCATTTTTTGTTACCAACTGATATGAACAATTCATCTTATAGACATTTCGCTGACCTATTAGAACACTGTATAAATCATCACCTTTGAAATGAATTAATCATTTGTTTTTATAGTTCTCTAAATATTTTTATTTTTCCATTCGACTGTACACGGTCTTATTTAGTTGAACTGGTTATATCTGATTAATAAAAACATAATGTTTTTTATATAGTCCTTCATGTTACGAAAAACAAACTAGGCTTTTTCTTATATTATTGCTATTTTACTAACTAAATCTTTCATAGTAAGACAAGCTTATTTGTTCATTTGTTTCTCTAAAAAAAAATAACAAGGTTAGTTCTTTACCTCAAGCTAAAGGGTATAAAAATTAATCTTCTATTGACCATACCAATTTCTCTTCGAAATTGTGTTAAATCTCTAGAGTATATATATATATATATATATATATATATATATATATAAGAGAGAGAGAGAGGTGTTACTTTCATCTTCGCCGAACTAACGCACTGGTTATAAGGAAATAAATCAGATTAAGAGAATGTCAAAAAAAATGTATTATTTTTGTTTTTGATGAAAACAATGAACACTGACCAATAAATCCAGTTTATAATCTAAGTATACTTTCTTACGATTGGCTATTTTGTATTTTTGTAAGAAATCAATATGCTGAAATGCCATAATAGTATGTGGCAAAGTTATAACAACAAAAAGAAAAGTTGTACAGGCATCAAGAGTCAGACTTCCTTAGAATTTGTCTTTTATCTTGATAATGTCAAAATTTAGGATAATTCGATAAACATCTATAACAAAGTTATATTCGAGTCTAATAGCTAGGGTAATTGCCGTTATTAGTATTGACATGTTGTATTATTAAGAAAGCTGTTTATCAATATTAATTGAACATCATTCATTGTTGAAAAGGTTGGATAAAGTTATCATTTGAGTTAACACTGAATGTATCAGTATATATCTCAGAGTTGATCACTTCTCATATACTTTTGTTCACACATGTGATTTCTTATTGTTAGCATATTGTATCTACTTGTACAAGAAAATAAAAAATCTTCAAATGCAGTAGGTAAATGAGGAGTCGAAGAAGAATGCATAAGGGTAATTATATTAGTTTAAGCAGCACTCTGTATGATATACATAACTGTATTACACTATAAGTGACATTAATGAGATGTCCTTGAATAGAATGACTACCCAATCGTCTGTATTTGCTAAAGAAGCTTGTCTTGTCACATACATTATCGGCGTAAATCCACATCTCTTTTTCATGGAGTTTAAAGCAGCGCTTACTTCGGTTCACAGTAGTCCACAAAAGTATGATATATTAGACATTATATTAAGGATGATTTTGACTTTCTTATTCGAGTCTGAAATGATCAACGCGCTTAATTCATTAAGAATAAATTTATATACTCGAATTCCTTTAATGAATATGTAATAACCCAATTAAAACACATGGAACAGGATAAAACGTGTCCATTTTATATCGTCGGTGTCTTATCAATTAATTGTAAATGTGAAGATCAAATGTCAAACAATAAGATTGATTTTCAAGTGTTGGTTTGTAGGGATTTGATTGGTTCCAGGATTTTCATCATAAGCTGACTTTAGCTAGAGAACCATTGGAAATCCAGGGAGTACTGGACAGCTGTTTCGTCCTAGTTTGGGACTCTTCATCAGAACGCACCCACCGGTATATAGATGAATCAAAATGTCAACATACTTAAATTTATATAAAAACTGCTACACTTATATATGTAGTGAAACCAAAGTTTCTCGAATAAAACAAAAATTGTGGAGGATTGGTAGAAAGAGGATAATCAGGTACGTAAATCATAAGACTAGGTAAATAGAACACGGTTAATGAACAAATGAATTATGCGAAAAATATACTATGAATAAGGCTCATTTAGTTAGATATAGTCAAGACATTTAATAAATGACGATGTAACTAAGATGGAATTTCACTGTGGATATGGAGCTCATAGAAAATTCCAATTTTATAGATTTCAACGTAAAATACAAGACAGATAGTATATTTCAAAGATCCATCCACTGAAACAATACATGAAGTGTAAGTTGCTTGAATTTCATCAGTCTTCTTCTGATTAACTACAGGTGGGCACTAGTCAAAACAATATTTAACATTTTGATTGGACACTAGTAACTAGACACGTCACACTAGTTACTAGTGTCCAATCAAAACCTAGTCTTATGATTTACGTAACTGATTATCCTCTTTCTACCCAACCTCCACACTTTTTGTTTTATTCGAGAAACTTTGGTCTCAATACATATATAAGTGTAGCAGTTTTTATATACCCACTACAGTCCTACAGGAGGTCAATCGCGAGCCCGAATAGCTCAGTGGTAACGTCTCTGACTGCAGCACTGGGTGACGTGGGTTCGAATCTCAGAAGGGACATGAGTTCCTTCAAGGTTGCAGATACGCCTTGCTGATGAGTGCCAACTAGCACGAAACCTAGTTGGAAGGCTTCCTGTCGATTGCCTCTAACTATCTAATATCAACAACATTTCACAATCAATCAGATTCATCGGATCTACAGGCTGAATTAAATGTAAGCCGTCCAACAAAGACTGTATAAATCATGCTGTATTACTATTTCCGCTTGTGTTGACGAGATGCACATAAGTAGAAAACTAGGTTAGACACAATTCTTCTCCCTCATAGGAGGAAAGTATCTTAATATAGTCACTTCAAGGTCAAGAAAGTAATCCTCAATAAATCAATCAAGAGAAAACCCCAAGAATAATGGAGAGTAATGCATAAAAAGTGAAAATGAACTACAAAGTAAAAGTAACACTGTTATTTTGAAAGTTTCGTTTTACTTTCAAAAAATACAATGCAGAAGACGGAAGAAAATTTGATCAAAGAATATTCTTTTCGATAATTTCCTCTTCCGGCTCTACAATTATATATGTTTATATACAGAGAATATTCTAGAATAGTCGTCATTAACAATATTGGTGTTTTTAAATACTATCGATTTGTTAAGTAACATCAAAAGAATTACAGTTCACTAAATATGCATAAATTATAACAAGCATAGTAATATAATAGCAAATAGAATATCATATAAAATTAAAGAAATTTCCACAACAAATTGGGCATCATTAGAACCTTGATGGCCAAGGTAAGGGCAGTGTCTGAACCAGCTTATTTTGGATACATAAGTTAGGTTTCTTAATGTGGATCCCAAAAGCCTCAGCAATATGAAGTAGACGAATTCTTAGGGTGAAGTTAAGATTTGTTGGTATGCGGTAAATGACTTTGAAAGCCTCTTTAATACGAATGTTGTGTTCTCTTTCCACAAGATAAGACAGAATAGCGCTATGAACGGATTTTGTTTGTCCTTTACTTAACTGCGCAGGGTGATGTTCGAAAATTCGATGAGAAACGCACCTAATTGTACGGCCTATGTAACTGCCTCCACAGGAGCAGTCAAACTGGTAGATACATATAGAAGAGGCGAAATTAGGTAGTTTAACTTTAATTCCCGGAAAGCAAAATGATGAAGAGTGGCAGTACCTACGGTAGTTAGACTGGAATCTGGACGAAATGAAAATAAGTAAAAAGAACATTTTTGAGCCAAATTAAGCTTTACTTTTTTCCCTAGAATGTTTAGTATAAAAATATCGGTATTTCGTTTCATTTCTCCAGTATTTTCCTTCATTTATTATTATTTTAAGGTCGTTCTGATAACATCTGTATCACATCAAACCTTGCAAATTTTGTACGTTCCATGGAAAAACAATAAAAAATATGTTGTTAAAATTACACACATTATGCAAGTGAATATTCTCTTCAGCCAGTCTTACCTCTTTACATCACTGTAAGATTTTATTTCATTAGAGCTGTAGCGAAATAGGTAAAATAAAAATTTGAAAAGACACCTAAATTACTGTGGAACATCTGTTATTTTTTTCACTAGTCTGTGTATTTAACAGGTTAGGTAAATTGCAGTCACAGAATTTCATAACTTATTTAACACAACTGTATGCACACTTTAATTGTTGTGCAAGACCTAAAGGAAAGTTCGGATTTTGTACCTAAACCTTGTCTAGACACTTAGTTGGATATAGATATTCGTTAAAGTGATGAACAATTAATACAGTCCCTAAGGTGAAGTATAATGAAGTTATGAAAATAACATAGTAAATGCCAACGTCAGTCAATTTACTGATGATCGTAGCTGAGAGAAGATCTAACTGCAGAAAACTTTGTACTAATGACTGATTGAGACGAATAAGTGTATACCACCCACATTAACCAGTAGTGCTTGCTATCCACATCGAAGTCATCTGAACATTGAACAGCCATTTCTCTCGTTTGGGACTGAGTTCATCATTGGTGTACCTGGCTAAATTCGGCTCCCTGAGCCGAAATATTTCAAACCAACCGATTACTGACTAGCTACTTGGGAGAACCCGTAATCTCATAAATAAAATTCATAATCCGCAAGAAAGTACCACTGATCAATGTGAGCGGTATACAGCTACTCTCAATCAGTCGGTAGTATACGGTTTTATGAAATTGTGCTTGCTTTATTGATTACCATTTATGGTATCAAACCAATCACAAAATACCTCGGTCTAGTTCTATCTTCCGACCTTACTTGGACATCTCATATCCTAACGATTTCTAAGAAAGTGTTCTGTCTAACCTACTACATTAAGAAACTAAGACAATCTGGAATCACCCAACCTCTACTTTCACAATTTGTCAACTCTTGTATCTTACCTATTCTACTTTACTGCTCCCAGTTAGTCTTTCCTGGGCTACTGAAAAAGGACTATACCATCCTGAGAAGGATGTTGAAGGTAGTTAGTAGGACTAGTGGTGTAAAACTAAGTCAGCTCGTCACTACATTAGTTGAAAGGCATCTGAATACATGCAAAAAATGGTCTAAAACCATACTCTCCGACCCCCAACACCCCCTCTATTCCCAACTCTCGCCTTGTATCTCATCAAGTAGAACCAGAAATCAGTATAAAATAATCTATGCTCGTACAACCAAGTACAGGAACTCAACGATACAATACTTGGATCGTGTTTTAAGCGACAGAGACAATGTTAAGCGCGAAACCTATGACTTGCTTTGTTGTTAATAACATAATTTTAGGCTCTTTTATTTCTCTCTTATTTTGTTTTCTGTAGTGAACTCCTTCTTAAACACACTTAGCTACCTAAATTATTAACATTGCTTACTTTTTTGTACTTTACTCTATTCCTTCTTTTGTG